>CAUYQV010055822.1:0-13109 GCA_963574575.1 Galagoides demidoff
GGTCCCAGCTACTTGGGAGGCGGAGGCAGGAGACTCGCTTGAGCCCAGGAGTTGGAGGTTGCTATGAGCTGTGATGCCATGGCACTCTACCCAGGGGGATAGCTTGAGGCTCCGTCTAAAAAAAAAAAAAAAAAAAAAAATCACTCCCCAGACCTGGCCACCAAGGCTCAGCTGCCTAAGCCGAATCTCCCTGCTGGCCCTAGCCATGGTCTCTGGCTACTCACCAGCAGCCCTAACTGGCCCCTGCCACCGTGTGACCCCATGCTGGCCTGACCCTCTTCCAAAAGGTGAAATGCTATGGGGCCTGTCACTGTGGCATGAAGGGAGATAATGTACTTTATAAAGATAGGCTTTATTTTTTTAGAACAATTCTAAATTTGCAGAAAAATTGATCAGATGGTACAGAGAGTTCTCATATACCCCCTGCACGCAGGTTCCTCTTTTATTAACATCTTATAGCTCACCCTCGTTGGGTACATTTGTTCTAATTCTTTTTTTTTTTTTTTATTTTGAGACAGAGTCTCAAGCTGTGGCCCTGAGTAGAGTGCTGTAGCATCATAGCTCACAGCAACTTCAAACTCTTGGGCTTAAGCAATTCTCTTGCCTCAGCTTCCCAAATAGCTGGGACTACAGGAGCCCACCACAGTGCCTGGCTATTTTTTTGTTGCAATTGTCATTGTTGTTTTAGCTGGCCTGGGCCGGGTTGGAACCCACCAGCCTCAGTGTACATGTCTGGTGCCCTACCCACTGAGCTACAGCGCCCCCTCTTCCAATTCTTGTACCAATGTGGATACAGTATTATGAACTAAAGTCCAAAGTTTACTCAGATTTTCTCAGTTTTTAACCTAATGCCCAGAAAATGGTACAGGCGTGGTGCCATTTTCAACACATCATAGCAAAAGTATACCCTGCTGATGTGACTTGTCTCACAAGCTGAGCTAGCACATGTCGGGTTTGTCACTGCAAAGGGACTTTCCTCCCCCCCACCCTGCTGTACCGTCTTTGGGAGGAAGTCAGTGTGTACAGCCCACATTAGGGAACGGAGATCGGAATATGCTTTTAACACTCCTGGTGAAGCACCTGGTACACAGCTACCATGACCAGGTTGTTTTTCTAATCCAGTATTATTTCTCTTATCACCATGTTCCCTTTATCACTGAGGATTAAGTGTTTAGGATGATTAAAGAGATGAGATGTGGATTAAGGAGGTGTGGTCTATGCCTGGCCTTCCTACAGTTTAGGGATTAAAAGAGATAAAACATTTAAGATGCTGGCTAGGGGCAGTGCCTGTGGCTCAAAGGAGTAGGGCACTGGCCCCATATGTTGGAGGTGGCGGGTTCAAACCTGACCCCAGCCAAAAACTGTGAGGAAAAAAAGATGCTGGCTGGACATGGTGGCTCAAGCCTGTAATCCTACCACTCTGGGAGGCTGAGGCAGGGGCATTGCTTAAGCAGAGGAGACCAGCTCAAGACCAGCCTGAGCAAGGCAAGACCCCATCTCTACTAAAAATGGGAAGACTAGCCAGGCATTGTGGCAGGCACCTGTAGTCCCAGCTACTTGGGATGCTGAGGCAAAGATCGCTTTAGCCCAAGAGATTGAGGTTGCTGTGAGATATGGCACCAGAGTGATGGGGTCAGGCTCAGTCTCAAAAAAAAACACACACACACACACATTTAAAATGCTGCCATAGGACCTGGGAGGTATAAATGCTCAATGAATATCAGGATTTTTTTTTAAGTAGCTAATGTCTTTACCCAAAGGAAATGAGGGCACATGTCCACACATAGGCTTGTGCGTGGATGTTCACTGCAATCTGATTCAAAATGGTCCCAAACTGGAAACAACCCAAATGTCCAACAATGGCCAGATGGATAAATGCGTCATGGTACATCCAGACGGTGGAATACTATTCAGCAATAAAAAGGATGGACTGGGGCGGTGCCTGTGGCTCAAAAGGGTAGGGCGCTGGTCCCATATGCCAGAGATGGCAGGTTCAAACCCAGCCCCGGCCAAAAATGGCAAAAAAAAAAAAAAAAAAAAAGGATGGACTGATAGGCACAACTACATGGATGATTTTAGAAGCATTACACTAGCAAAGGAAGCCAGACCCCAAAGAGCACATACCATGTGAATCCATTTATATGAAATGCTAGAATGAGTCCAGCCAATCTATACTGCTGGGAAGCAGGTCTGTGGATGTATGGAGCAGGGAAGGAGGGAGAGGGAGGGGGAACCTGCTGGGGGGCTAGAAATGTTCCATATCAGAGGTCAGCACATTATGGCCTGAGAACTAGAAATACTGTGAACCAAGTATGGGAATGCTGCCACTCCCATTTGCTATATTTTTGCTATTCTTTTTGTTTTTAGAGACAAGGTCTCCCTGTGTTGCCCAGGCTGCTGGAATGCAGAGTGCAGTGGCATGATAACAGCTTACTGCAGCCTTGAACTCCTGGGCTCAAGAGATCCTCCCGCCTCAGTTTCCCAAGTAGCTAGGACTACAGGCACACACCACCACACCTGGCTAATTGTTTAAAATTTTTGTACAGATTAAAAAATGTTTGTTCACTGTGTTGCTTAGGTTGGTCTCAAACTCTTGGCCTTAAGCAGTCCTCCTGCTTTGGCCTCCCAAAGTGCTGGATTATAGGCCTAAGCCCCCATGCCCTGTCCCCTTTTGCTGCTGATAACCTGCTTTCACACTACCACGCAGAGGAGTCATTGTAGCAGAGACTGTGTAACCTGAAGAGTCCCAATATTTACTGCCTGGCCCTTTAAAAGAAGTTTGCCAACCCCTCATATGCTATGTAGGTATAGAGTCTCCATCTGGACCTAAGGAGTAGTGAGACAGGCATGTCCATATGTAAAAAAGCCATAGTGGCATAAGGCCTGTGCCCTTTTCTGTGTGCAGGTTATGTTCAATTATCAAATGAGTCAAGATTGGTTTGTCCTGTTCTCCCCAGGAGCCCAGTTCTCAGGGACTGCATCCCTGCAGGGCCACACCCCTGTGGCATCCAGTCACTTCTCCTCTGTAGCTATCTCCCTCATAGACAAAGCATTCAGAGGTGTCATTAGAGCTATTGGGACAGGGGCTCTGCAGATACCTCAGCTGATCTCATTATGTGAGTAAAGATGCTGAGGCCTGGAAGTGGCAAGGGGTTTGCCCAGGGTCACACAGCAATATGGTGGTGATAGATGAGTCCCCCAAGGCTTGATCTAGCTCTGCCATAGCTCTTGGTCACACAGCCTCTTGTCCCTCCTCGTAGACAGGCAGTGCACACACAGCATCCCATAGGATGTAGTAGGAGCACTAATGATGCCCAAGACCCACTGCAGTGCAGCTTAAGGGCATGAAAGGGTGCTGGCTTGGGATGCAGACAGGAGGTCCCTCTTCCCCCCACAGCTGCTACTTGTCTAGAGGATGGTAGTTCACTTCTCTGAGCCTCTTAACTCATCCAAGAAGTGGGGACAATACATGAGGCCATCTCCAGTGGTGACAAATACCATGAAAGAAATAAAGCAGAGATGTGACTAAGAGGGCCTGCCTGGGTGGATGGGTTTAGCCAGGTAGCCAGGGGATCAGGGTGACCTTTGTTCTGAGTGAGAAGGCTGAGAAAGAGCCAGCATAGGGTCTGTAGGGCAGGGGTGGAGTGCTGGCTAGAGGCACAGCAGGTGCAGAAGGTTCTGCCCCCTGCCCAACCCCACCCTCCTTGCGTCATCACTAAGGGGCGGGACCGCCCAGCCCGCCACTGTGCAGTGACACCCTTTTGGCTTCTGCACGGGTGACGGCACAGCTGCTATGTTTCCCCACCCGCCCTTATCTCCAGGAACTGGCAGGTGTGTGCATGAAGCTGTGGCATCCGGACCACACCTGCCATAGGTGGCATTTGTGTGGTGGGTGCTCCCAGGCCTCTGGAGCAAAAATTATTCTGCATTCAGCAGCTACCTCTTCCTTGGGCCTAGCCAGCAGAATCGCTTGCTGCACGCTCGCTCTCTTCCCTCAGTCACGAGTCCTACTCTCCAAGGAGGTGTCCAGGGGCTTTTCTTCACCCTCCACAGTGCCCTAAGGGCCTAGTTTCTTGTCACTGAGGGGCTGAGGGCTCTAGCAGAACTCAGACCTGGGCCTTAGTCAGCCAGTTCACCCAGAGAAACTGAGCCTAGAGAGGGGCAGGGAAGGGGTTCACCCCCTGTTGGGTTTTATGGCATTCCCCCTCGAACATCCTCCCCCCTGGTAGACATGAACTCAGTATCTGATGTGTGTCTGGTCCGAGAGCTTGGCACACAAAAGGTCTTCACAGACTGTTTGGTTGATTAAGTGACTGAATAACAACAACAGTAATACATGTATATGCTGAGGGCTTACGAGGGGTCAAGCACTTGGTACTTTACTGAGTTCCTGTTGGTTCCAGAAACCAGATTCAGGCATCAACAAAGGAGACTAAAGCTCAGGCCCTTGTGGATCCGACATCCTTGTAGCAGGAGACAATAAACCAGCAAAAGAAAAGTCTGAGGAGCTCAGTGAAAATACATATATATGCTGAGGTGCTAGGATTTTTTTTTTTTCTTTAAGCCAGAGCCTCAAGCTTTCCTGGATAGAGTGCTATGGCATCACAGCTCACAGCAACCTCCAACTCCTGGGCTCAAGCGAGTCTCCTGCCTCAGCCTCCCAAGTAGCTGGGACCACAGGCACCCTCCACAACGCCTGGCTATTTTTTTTTTTTTTTGGTTGCAGCCATCATTGTTATTTGGTGGGCCCAAGCTGGATTCAAACCTGCCACCTTAGGTGTATGTGGCTGGTGCCTTAGCCAGTTGAGCGACAGGTGCCAAGCCAAGGTGCTAGGATTAAAATAAAGACAGATAGGAAATGCTGGAAGATAAGATGGTTACAGTTTAGGTCAGGTGTCCAGAGAGGACACTTAAATAAAGACTGAAAGGAGGTAAGAAAGTGAGTTGTGGGCGGCACCTGTAGCTCAAGGAGTAGGGTGCTGGCCCCAAATACCAGAGGTGGTGGGTTCAAACCGGGCCCCAGCCAAAAAACTGCAAAAAAAAAAAAAAAAAAAGAAGAAGAAGAAGAAAGAAAGTGAGTTGTGTTGAATCTTGGGAAATAATGTTCTAGGCAAAGAGAACAGCAAGTACAAAGACCCAGAGGTACATAAGGATTTGCAAGGGAAAGGGAAAAAGCCAGTAGGGCTGGGCTGCAGTAAGCAAGGGAAGAGTGATGGGGACCTCAGCTAGCGGGCCTCAGTTTCCCTACGTGAACAATGGTGGTGGTAAATCCTGCTGTTAAGAGGTCCATCCTGTACCACTTGCCTTGTGTGACCTCAGCCCAGTCACTTCTGCTCCTGGTTGCCACCTCTACGAAGTGGGAATAAAAGTGTTACAACTTCTGGGGCAGCACCTGTGGCTCAAAGGAGTAGGGCTCTGGCCCCATATGCCAGAGGTGGTGGGTTCAGACCCAGCCCCGGCCAAAAACTGCAACAACAAAAGTGTTACAACTTCTAACGGATGGTGAGAACGCACTGAGACCCAGCACAGAAAGCATCCATGCCTGGCTTTGTGCGCAGTAAATGGTGGCTGGTATGTTTTTGTTAGTCATCATTCCTATCTTACAAGAGGAAACTGAGGCACAGAGAGGTTAATTAACACTTGCAGAGTCACTGCGCAGATAGTGAGTGACAGAGTTGGAATTTGAGTCCGAGCTGACAGCTCTCGACCCTTGGGTTACATGGAACTTTCAAATAAATGAATGATGCTGGAGTCTCTGAAGGGAACTCCCCTCCAGTTCTGAACAGATTGATAACAAAGATAAGAAAAAGGCTGCTGGGGGCAGAATTATCGTATTTATTGCTGACAAAAGCTGGGGGGTGGTGGGGCATGGCTTCTATCTGCAGGTAAGGTACTTGAACACTAGACCCACAGGGCATTGCTCCAGTCCTGCAGCAGAGCAGGCTCCCTATGTGAGGTGAGCCCATAAAGCAGAAAGACAGGGACAGCCAGCCCCCAACAGGGAAAGGTTGAGCTGATCTGAGCATGCCCAGTTTATGCTCTCCAGACTCCCCAAGCAGAAGAGTCCTGGCATACCCTCCCCCCACCCCAGGAGTGCAGAGGAAGTAAGGAGTGTTAGGCCTGAGGCTTCATCCTCAGGGAAGAAGACATCCAAGTAGAGATATCTGTCCCCTAACAAATGAGTAAATGAGCAGGCAAGTGAGTAAATGAATGAATGACTCCCTCTGGTTGGTGAGGGATGTCCTTCCATGTGTCCACCTTCCCCCAGCTCACCCACAGCTCTTGTTCACAGTTGCAGGGGCTCTCATTGCCGACTTCTTGTCTGGCCTGGTGCACTGGGGTGCCGACACATGGGGCTCCGTGGAGCTGCCTATCGTGGGGAAGGTAGGTATGTGGGCTGAGCCTAACTCCTCCAGAAGGAGGTGGGGCTGTATGACTGTAGGTGAGTCTCCTTTCCTCTCTCTGGCTCACTTTCCCCATTATTCCAACCTATTCCTCATGCCTGTTCTGCAAGACTAGAACAGGAATCCCTTGACATTTTGTGAAAGTAAAAGCACCCGGCTTGGATGGTCAGAGAGCTCTGATATGTGCCTGCCTCAGCAGAACTCACTGAATTTGGGGGCCAGGTCTTATTTTCCCATTGCCTCCTCTACTGCGTCTCACTGTTTCAATTGAATTTTTCTAGTATTAGTCAGACTTTTTTGGCTGTGATAGAAAATCTAAACTGACTTAAGCAAATAAGGTACTGATTCATTAACTGAAAATTCAGAGTTACAGCCAAACGAGGGCATGGCGGGTCCAGTGGGAGAAAGAGATCATATTCTTCAGACTCAGTCTCTTGCCATCTTTATCTCTGCTTTCCCTTTCTGAAGTAGCCAAGATGGCTCCTGGCTGCCTACTCATCTATCTTCCTATCTCCAGAAAAAGAAAACTTCTCCTTTCCCTCCTCCAAGGAGAAGAGGATTTCTCCTTTCCCCTAGTTATAGCCAAAGTCCCACAGCTCATTCCCATTGGCCTAGCTTGGGTCATAAGCTTATCCATCAGCCAGTCATGTAGCCAGAGGGAGGGAAGGCTCTGATTGGCCAGGTCTAGGTCACATGCTCTCTCTTGGTCAGGGGGTGGAGTTGGCCCTATCAGAACAGGTTGTGCCAAGAGAAGAAGGGGAGGCTATTACCAAAAGGAGGGGCTCAGATGCTAAAGAGACAGATGGTCCCACCTGTTATTGTGAGGGGCCTCCTCAGCTGCCTTAGGGTGGGGAAGAGGAATAGAGATTGTCCCTAAGCACCCTCACAACCCAAGTGGGAAGACTAGGCCCAGAAAAGGATAGTACCAGCCCAAGGTCCCTGCCACAGCCATTTCAACTCATCTTCTGTTATAGCTGCTAGACCTAGACCCTGAAGGTGGGAGGGGTCTGTATCAGTGGCATGGAAGGAATATCGGGGCCTCTTGGGTGGAGAGAACATGAACCCAGGGCTAGTGTGTTCAGGGTGTGGTGAAGCGCAGCTGACCACCACGGCCTGACAGATGGGGCCATATCTCCAACCCCAACCTACCCCAGGCTTTCATTCGACCATTCCGGGAGCACCACATCGACCCCACAGCTATTACACGGCACGACTTCATCGAGACCAATGGGGACAACTGCCTGGTGACGCTGCTGCCACTGCTAAACATGGCCTACAAGTTCTGCACCCAGAGCCGTGGTGAGGCGCGCCAGCTGGTGGTGGGCCAGGAGGGGGCTGTCAGGGACAGAGTCTCACCCCACAAGCCTCCCAGGCTTGTGTGTGTGTGTTTGGCTCCTCATGGTATTTTAAAATATCTTTAGTCAGTTGTCTTCATGAAAATTGGGATATTTGACATAAAGATCTAAGTTTCTAGCTTCTCTTGAACAATCTGATCTGGCCACCCTAAGTTCTTGTTCACACCTGGCCTTACTGGACAGGAGCTGAGCTGTGGCCACCCTCCTTCGTCAAGCTGACAGAACACATGTTCTCCAGTTTACCACAGTCCCCACTGCTCCTTCTGTCCTCCACCCAACCCGCCTTGTTTATTTGCACTGTCTGCCTGGCCCTGAGGACTTTCGGTTTTGCTACCTTGACCTACTGGAAGAGTAAAGGCCGTGAACTCAGTTCTGAGTTCAGATCTTGGCCTTGCCAGGTTTTTGTCAGGCAAGTCACTTCCTGATTCTTGAGTTCAGTTTACCTCATCTGTCAGGTGGAGGTGAGAGACCAGATCCTGTTCTGACAACATAAGACCCTTTGATTATTAGAGCAGCCTCCCTGTGGACAGAGGTGACACATCTCTGTAGTGTAGCAGGTGCCATGGTGTCCCCACCCCCACCAGTGGCTGCCAATAGCTCCCAGCTTCTCCAGAGACTCCAGGGAGATCTCATCTCTCCCCTTGGAATAGGCCTAAAGCCAGTGACTGAAAACCCTACAGAGAGCCAGTCTCTTCACCTCTGGAGCCATTAAGACCCCCAGGCTGAGCTGAGACAAGACTGCCCATTATTGCCCTCAGCTGTTCCCGGCCTTGTCTTGCTTCCCTTACTCCCTGAGATGTTTCTCTGAAGAGACCTGCTGAAGAAGTCGAATAGGTAGAAAGCTTTCTCAGGCTCTTCTTCTAGGGAACCTGGACAAAGTCCTTATTTTACTGATGGAGAAATTGAGACTCAAAGAGGCAGAGTCACCAACCCAAACCCATACAACCAAGGAATATCCAAGCAGGGATCTGGCCCAGCTCAAGCAGCTCCACAGCCTACACTCCTGTTATTTGTGACTCCATTATCTGCCCACCGAGCAGGAGGGGAGCCTGAGGCCCAGGGGAACCCGAGCTGCCTGCAGCTAGGAGGGAGGTTGGGAGAAGTCCTGGGTGCTTGCCCAGGGGGAGGTGGGGAGGTTGGTAGTGGTCCTCCACCCCAAATAGGTCCCCTCTGCTCTGTCCTACAGAAGCCCTGGAGCAACTCTACCCCTGGGAGTGCTTCGTCTTCTGCCTGATCATCTTCGGCACCTTCACCAACCAGATCCACAAGTGGTCACACACATACTTTGGGCTGCCACGCTGGGTCATCCTCCTGCAAGACTGGCATATCATCCTGCCTCGTAAACACCACCGCATCCACCACGTGTCACCCCATGAGACCTACTTCTGTATCACCACAGGTGTGGCCACAAGTGGCATGGAATGGGCTTTTCCCACCCCAGTTACCACACCAACTTTGAGGTCAGAAGGGCAGAGGTCATAACAGGAGGTCATGTAGTCTTTGCCCTCCCAGAATAATCTGTCCAGACCTGTGTTTACTAAGCACATACTGTGTGCCAGGCACTCTCCTTGGTGTTGAGGACACCACAGTAAAGCCCTCTCCCTGTCCTTGTGGCATTGTGATTCCAGCTACTCATTTATCCAGCAGATGCTGAATCCCTGCCCCATGCCAGGTACTGCTGAGGGCTTAGAATCCAGCAGCAAACAAAACAGGCACAAATCCCTGCCCTTATAATACTCACCTAGTGAGAGAGACATAACAAATAGATAAGATGTAGTACTTCTTTTTTTTAGAGACAGAGTCTCACTTTGTTGCCCTTGGTAGCGTGCCGTGACATCACAGCTCATGGTAACCTCCAACTCCTGGGCTTAGGCAATTCTCTTTCCTTAGACTCCCAAGTAGCTGGGATTACAGGCGCTCACCACAATGCCCAGCTATTTTTTTTTGTTGTTGTAGTTTGACCAGCGCTGGGTTCAAACCTGCCACCCTCAGTATATGGGGCCAGTGCCCAACTCACTGAGCCATAGGCGCTGCCCAAGATGTAGTACTTCTGATGGTGCCAACTGCTGTGGAGGAAAGAGCAGGGAGTGGGAAAAGGAGATGGGGGGCTATGCTTCCTAAACAGGGTAGCCAGGGAAGCCCTCCCTGAGAAGGTGACATTGAATTAAAACCTGCTGAGGGAGAAGGCCATGCAGATCTCTGCAAGAAAGGCACTCTAGGAAGGTAGGAGCCATAGGTGCAAAGGCCCTGAGGCTGGCATGTGCTTGGCTGATGTGTCTAAGGAGCAGCAAGGCGTCCCCTGACTGGAGTGGAGAGTTGGGGGACGGAAGGGTGGGAGAGGGAGAGGATAAGCATAGGAGGGTCCTGAAGATAAATGAGGACAGAGTCAAGCAAAGGAAACAGTAAGTGCAAAGGCCAGAAGCAGGAACATACCTAGTGTGTTGAGGAACAGGAACAGCTCGGGTTCCTACATGCTAGGCGATGGGCCAACTGGGCTGCTTTCAAGGTTAAGTATGACAGGTGCTGTCAAGTCAGGCCACTTCAGGTTTAACTCTCAGCTCCTCCGTTTGTGCTGTTAGAAAATTCACAAATTGGCTCGGCGCCTGTGGCTCAATGGGCTAAGGCGCCAGCCACGTACACCTAAGGTGGCGGGTTCAAATCCCCAGCCCAGGCCCGCCAAACAACACTGATGGCTGCAACCAAAAAATGGCCAGGCGTTGTGGCGGGCGCCTGTGGTCCCAGCTACTTGGGAGGCAGAAGCAGGAGACTCTCTTGAGCCCAGGAGTTGGAGGTTGCTATGAGCTGTGATGCCATGGCACTCTACCCAGGGGGATAGCTTGAGGCTCTGTCTCAAAAAAAAAAAAAAGAAAATTCAGAAATTTAGGGCGGTACCTGTGGCTCAGTGAGTAAGGTGCCAGCCCCATATACCAAGGGTGGCAGGTTCAAACCTGGCACTGGTCAAACTGCAACAAAAAAACAGCTGGGCATATAGCAGGCACCTGTAGGGAGGCTGAGGCAAGAGAATCGCGTAACCCCAAGAGCTGGAGGTTGCTGTAAGCTATAACGTCACGGCACTCTACTGAGAGCGACAAAGTGAGACTCTGTCTCTTAGAAAAAAGAAAATTCAGAAACCTCCCTGCGTATCACTTTTCTCATCCACAAAATAGGGCTACAGCCTCCTCCTTCACTTACCGCCCTCTCAGGGCTGTGCTGAGAATGGGAAGATGGCACAAACAAAGTGCCCTGTGTATAGTGGGTACTTGATAAATTACAGCCACTGTTTTTGGTTTTTGTATTTTTCTTTTTTTTAAGTCTTTCTGGAAGGAGAAATGAGAGCCACAAAAAAACCACTGTTTTCATGCCCTAAAGTCATACTCATACTCCTTGGAAGGCAGGTGGAAGGATTAAAAATTAGGTTATTTTGGCCATACACAGTGACTCTCACACCTACAAGCACAGGACTTTGGAAGGCTAAAGCAGGAGGATCACTTGAGGTCAAGAGTGCAAGATCAGTATAAGCAAGACAGCTCTATAAGATATATATATATATATATATTTTTTTTTTTTTGAGACAGAGTCTCAACTTTGTCACCCTCAGTAGAGTGCTATGGCATCATAGCTCAGAGCAGCCTCAAACTCTTTAAGGCTCAAGTAATTCTTTCGCCTCAGCCTCCCAAGTAGCTGGGACTATAGGTGCCTGCCACAACGCCCAGCTATTTCTAGAGATGAAGTCAGGCTGGTCAGGCAATCTACCTGCCTTGGCCTCCCAGTGTGTTAGCTCATAGGCATGAACCACTGGGTCCTGCCCTTCAAAATATAAATTTAAAAAAAGAAAATTAGCTGAGCATGGTGGAGTGCTTATAGTCTCAGCTACTCAGGAGGCGAGGCAAGAGGATCACTTGAGTCCAGGAGCTCGAGGCTACAGTGAGTTGGCAGCTGCACTCCAGGTTGGGCAACAGAGAAAGACTTGTCTCCTAAAGGAACAAAGAAATGGGGGCTATTTAGGAGATCAGTTAACTACTTAGGCAGGCCTAGTAATCCTGGTTTGGTTTCCCATTGGTTGGGAGACTCTTTTCCAAGCTTCAATCTTCTCATGAGGAAAATGAGACAAATATTAGCACCTAGCTCATGGTGGGGACGAGAGACTAATAATTTGGATTAAATAAGATCATGAAACTCAGCGCCTGTGGCTCAAGTGGCTAAGGTGCCAGCCACATACACCTAAGGTGGCAGGTTCGAGTCCAGCTCGGCCCGCCAAACAACAATGATGGGTGCAACCAAAAAAATAGCCAGGCATTGTGGCGGGCACTTGTGGTTCCAGCTACTTGGGAGGCGGAGGCAGGAGACTCGCTTGAGCCCAGGAGTTGGAGGTTGTGCCACAGCACTCTACCCAGGGGGACAGCTTGAGGCTCTGTCTCAAAAAAAGAAATAAATAAGTAAGATTGTGAGCAGTATTTATTGAGCACATACTATGTGCCAGGCTCTATTGTAGGTACTGAGGATTAGCAATGGAAAGGTCATGGTGTCCTGCATTGCAGAACTGACATTCTAGTGAGGGTTAAAGGAAAAAACAACACAAAATAGGAAAACAGTGAATGAATGAAGATGATTACAGTTTATCATAAAGGCCGTAATGAATTAAGAGGGTTATGTGAGAAACCTGAAATGCTGCTTAACAGGATGATCAGGAAAGGCTTCTTGACAAGAGGTGGCATTTGAGCCAAGTGATAAGAAGGCTGCTACATGCCTAGCATATAGTAAGAGTTCAGTAAAAACATGAATGGTCCAGGTGCAGTGGCTCCCTCCTGTAATCCCAGCAGTCTGGGAGGCCACGGTAAGAAGACTGCTTGAGCACAGGAGTTCAAGACCAGCCTGAGCAAGAGGGAGACCACATCTCCACAAAAAATAGAAAAGCAGCTGGGGGCTTAGCGCCCATAGCACAGTGGTTATGGTGCCAGCCACATACACTGAGGGTGGTGGGTGCGAACCCTGCCCAGGCCACCTAAGCAACAATGACATTTGCAACAACAACAACAACAAAAGAAAAAAAACAGCTGGACATTGTGGTAGGCATCTGTGGTCCCAGCTACTTGGGAGGCTGAGGCAAGAGAATCACTTGGGCCCAAGAGTTTGAGGTTGCTGTGAGCTGTGGCATCACAGCATTCTACTGAAGGCAACACAGTGGACTCTGTCTCAAAAAAAAAAAAACAAAAACAACTGGGTATGGTGGTGGGTGCCTGTAATCTCAGCAACTTGGGAGGCTGAGGCAGGCTCACTGGAGCCCAGAAGTTTGAGGTTTCTGTGAGCTATGATGGCACCACTGCATTCTAACCAGGGCCACAGAGAAGAC
>CAUYQV010055823.1:0-12131 GCA_963574575.1 Galagoides demidoff
TTCCTTCTTTTTCTCCGGCCCGTTCCTGCATTCTTTCCAAAAATCGGGACTTTTTTAAAAAGCTGCGGGATGCCAGACAAACTGATGAAAAGCGGGAAGTCTGGTCACCCTACTTATAGGATAAATCATAGGCGTGATCCCACCAATCACCCTCGCTCCACCCATCCTCCCCTCTCCCCTCCTGCATCTCCATAAAGAAAGATGGAGACTTTACCTCCTTCATGTTTACATGGATGGAGCTGGAGAATATTCTTCCAAGCAAAGTATCTCAAGAATGGAAGGAAAAGTATCCAATGTACTCGACCCTGTTATGAAACTAATCTATAGCTATCATAGGAAAACTATAACCCAGTGCTTTTCCATTCTTGAGATACTTTACTAAGGAGAATGTTCTTCAGCCTGTCAACGTAAATACGAAAGACGAGGTGGTGACTTTCTGCTGCCACCGTGTGGCCCTGGCGGAATTCCGCCGCTCACACTTCACGCCTGTGGCCCAGGGGCCATTTCCCCCATCCCCACCCGCGTCCTGCGTGGAGTTGAGACCGGGGCCCCGCGCTTGGAGCGATGCATCTGGCCCTTTCCGCCGGCCTCTAGCCCCGCGGACCCCCGCAGCACAGCGGGCCCGCCCCGGGGGTCTTCGGCGGCGCGTTCCTGCCTGCCTTTCCCCTCCGGCCTCTTCCTTCCTTCCTCCGCAGGCTGCGCAGTTGGAGACATGACCTCAGAAGGGATTTGCGCGTAAAACCCTGATTGTTCACACCTGCTGTTGCCCGGGCAGCTGCTGCTGTTACCCAGCGCCGCGGGATGGGTCTCTCCCTGGATGAGCTAAAACCAAAACATCTGCCCAGCAGTAACCCCCCCTAAGCCCTCCCCTTCGGCTGTTCTTGTTTAGACAGAGAAGTTCTCGCATTTCCTCTTCATGCTCAATCCTGAAAGTCTCTAATCCTGGATCTCTCAGGGACCAGCTGCAGGACCTCAGGGAGACCACGCAGCATAACCCGGCCTGAACTGTTTGGGGTAGAAAATGAGAGGATTGAAATAAATAGCATCTCAGGGATTCCTAACTCTAGAATTCGCTTCACCATCATCATCAGCTATCCCAGGACAATTTTGTTCACTTCTTTCTCGACTACTTCTGCATCTATGATCATAAAAAATAAAGATCTCATTTATTTCTCAATATTTTGAAATGAAGGAATCTTTTAACTATCCTGTGTATGGAATACATTCCATCCATGACCCTGTACTCTGCTTTATTTTTTATATGCCTTATTATATTAGATAGGTTTATATTATGTATATACGTTTATATTATATTTTTAATTGGTTATATATTACATATTTTATTTTTCTTTATATGCATTATCATTATATGTGTCATACCTTGGCCATTCAGCAAATGTCAGATTCCTTTTGTCTTTGACCGAGTGAAAGGTGACGGGGTGGGGAACATATACTTCTTTTGCCCACACTCTTGCCGGCAGTGGGTTTAAGCTCTGTTTTTAAGCTCACCTGAATATTAGGATTCACAGCCATGTTCACAAACCTTGGCCTTACATGAACTTCAGGCTGCCTCCTGGTGCTCAGTCATTCTATCATTATTCCCCTGTCCCAGGTCCTCATTCCCTAGCTAGGTCTTTCAGATAAGTGATAAGACACAAAAGCTCCCATTATTACCTGTCCATGAATATTTGATTTCAACAGGAACAAGCAACAGAAGCTTCTTGGTTAGGGGATAGGGGTGGAGGAGGGAGGGGGAGGGCTCCTATGGACCCAGAGATACTTCCCAGACACAGCTGGCAGGTGCATCCTTCCCCGGCTGGGTGTGAGTCAGCACAGCACTACTTGCTGGGGTTCAGAGAGCCATCACACTCCCATTAAGGAGCTTGTATGCACACACCCATTGCCCACTGGCTAGGGCAAATTTTCTATTTTTGGAGATCAGAAATCAATTGGATTTAGTATTTTCTGACATAAAGATATGAAATCAGTCTTTTTTTTGGGGGGGGGGGCAGGGAACAAGATAATAGGCATCAGTCAACAAATGTGACACAACCAGTGCCCATTATATGTCCATTACAAAAAATCCACTTCCAACATATTTGAAAGACCTCAGGAAACGTGTTAGGAAAGCCTTTCATTAACAAGCATCATAGGCAGGACTCCGTGGTTCACGCCTATAATCCTAGCACACTGAGAGGCTGAGGCAGGTGAATCAATTGAACTCAGGAGTTTGAGACCAGCCTGATCAAGAACAAAACCCTGTCTCTACTAAAAATAGAGAAATTAGCTGGGCATTGTGGCAGGCACCTATACTATAGTCCCAGCTACTCAGAAGGCTGAGGCAAAAGGATTGCTTAAGCTCAAGAGTTTGAGGTTTGAGGTTGCAGTGAGCTATGCTGCCATGTTATTGTACCCAGGGTGACAAAGTGAGACTCTGTCTCAAAAGAAAGTAAGAAAAGGAAAAAAAAAGAAAAAAAAAAAACCAGAAAGAAAAACAAGCATCATAGGCTCCTAGGTATCCCTTTGAGGAAGCTGAGAGGGGATTATGCTGAGTGACTGCAAAGACTGCCCAGCCCCACCCTCCAGTGGGGCCTGGACTTAATCCCCAAGAAGGAGCTTCCCCTTGATATAAAGCAGCCCTGAGGAGGGGAGTGGGGAGAGTGGTGTGGAAGGAAGTCAAGTCAAGTCAAGTGAGAAAGAGCAGGAAGAGAAGGAAATGATTCCTATTGGATGAGAAATGGCCTCTGGTGGAAATGAATTAAACTATGAGCTGTGAAAAGCAGAGTGAACAAAGGAGCTTAACAAGACCAGCTGCAAGAAAGGGGAAGGGGTCGATCCTTTGGGTTGGATCCCTCTCCCCTCTCTTGGGCACAGCACACCTTGGCGCCCTCAGATTCCCCTGCAGCACATCCCATTCCCTAAGGAACACTTCCAAAAGAGGCAGGTCACATATGTGAAGCGTTCAGTGCAGTGTTGTTTATGTTACCCCTAAATTTGGAAGCCTCCTAATTAGCCAATGGTATAGGTACAGAAATAATGATTCTATGTTAAGTAAGCCATTTAATTTCAATCAAAACATCAACAACGTGGAACAAACAAAAACATGAATGATAGAAAAAAAGAAGAAAGAATTTTCTAAATCCTCATTTATTATGATTTATATGATTGAAAGTACACTACAGGGAATTTGGAAATTAAAACCAGTTGTTGGAGGGATGGAATGGATGTTTTGCATTTGTAATTTCCCTTAGTATACAACGATAAACTCGTTCCGAAAATGAAGATATCTCTGGGAAGATACAGGGTTCTCAGCCCTGGATACACTTCCATATCACACAGAACTTCTAAAAGACACTAATACCTGGGCCTGACCCTCCCACCTTGGTCTCCCAAAGTGCTGGGATTACAGGTGTGAGCCACCATATCCAGCTCTGAGTATTCCTTTTATAACTTCTACCAATGATTGAACTGAGTTGTCTAGAAAAAGTTTCTTTCCAAAAGTTTAAACAAAGAGAATGCTTGCATTTAACCCATTCCCTTCCCCCTTTAATAGATAAATTCTGTGCGCTGAATTTGGATCTATAGCATTTCAGACCCTTTCAAAACACAGCAGTTGAATTTTTTCTTTTTTTTTTTTTCTGAAACTGGGATCTTGCTCTGTTACCCAAACTGGAGTAGATTTGCATGGATCATAGCTCACTGCAGCTTCAAACCCTGGACTCAGTGATCCTCCTGCCTCAGTCTCTTGATTAGCTGGGACGACCGGTGTGCAGCACCACACCCAGCTAATTTTTATATGGTTTGTAGAGATGGAGTCTCACTATGTTTATTGCTCAGGCTAGGCTCAAGTTTCTAGTCTCAAGTGATCCTCCCAGCTCAGCCTCCCAAAGAGCTGGGTTTACAGGCCTGAGCCACTGCACCTGGCCACATTTAACACTTTTCCCTAATGATGTCATCTGTTGATGGAGCGGACATTCAGCCAATGTTTAAAACAGCAGCTAATACTCACATCATGCCTACCACACGCCATCACTACCCTCATGCCTCCATTCGTCAGCATCCTTTTCTGCTTCCAAGAAGCCTCCTATATGCCTACAGTTGGCCCTGCGCTCAAGGTAGTAAAAACAGAAAGGAAAGGCTCAGCGCCTGTGGCTCAAGTGGCTAAGGCACCAGCCACATACACCTAAGGTGGCAGGTTCGAATCCAGCCCGGACCCACCAAACAACAATGACAGCTGCAACCAAAAAATAGCCAGGCATTGTGGTGGGCACCTATGGTCCCAACTACTTGGGAGGATGAGGCAGGAGGCTCGCTTGAGCCCAGGAGTTGGAGGTTGCTGTGAGCTGTGAAGCCACCGCACTCTACACAGGGGGATAGCTTGAGGCTCTGTCTCAAAAAAAAAAAAAAATCAGAAAGGAAAGATGCTGGATGTAATGACAAAACTATCCTCACTCTGTCCAGAATGGAGCCAGCAGTTTCCTCTTCCTGGGCATTAATTGAAACATAAAACTATGCAAGTAAACTAGAACCAAATGAATTGTGAAGGCCCTGGAGAAGGAGCTGCCTCCAGATGTAGCGAGAGATGCCCATGTCCACCATCAGTGGAGTCTCCACCAGCTCAGCATCCCAACACGTCCTCAGATGGAGGGAGTCCATGGTGCAGGGAGGGAGCCACCACAATGGTGGGGGGAAGTACCCTACAGCCCTAGGATACTGTTTGGGGACAGAATTTACAGTTTAAAAATTAAGCACAAATTGAAAACCAAGGAATCTGGCTGGAGAGATGAGAAGCAAATGATGACGCTTTTAGAGAGATGATAGGTCCTTTGGTTCTTTCTCTTTGGTGCTTGTTGGTTAAGAGAAGGCATGAAAATGGCCCTTTGATCTGAAAAAGAACAGTAGCTCATTCCGCATCTGGGAAGTCAGCAGGTCAGAGCTCTAAAAGCCATGAGCTTCCCACCCTCAAAGGACTTTCTGAGCACAGGGTGACTTGTACCTGGCATTTCTGCGAAAATAATACCCCTCCTTTAAGAGGAAATAAATGAACCAAAAGCTTATTTACTTTACAAACAGACACCTCCAAGGAAGAATCACTTTGTAATGATTTTTCTAACATGGCTGTACCTCTGATGGGATGAAAAATCACACCCTCCAACTGCAAAACAATTTTTTTTTTTCCCAAGGCAGTCTCACTATGTTGCTCAGGCTGGTCTTGAACATCGTGCAAGAGCCACTGCACTCACCCTACAAATACAGTATTTGAAAGAAAAATTTACTTATCCAAGGAAAGGGCGCTCGTGTTTTCTTGAATGCCAACACTCACTTAAGGGGCTGTGCGTTCTGCGTCCACACCAGATTCTCATCTGACGGTCTGCCTTTACTTGGTAAATGAAAATGGCAATTTCTAGGGAATAAGGATTTGATGTCTCTTTTTTAAAAGCTTCAGAGACCAGATGTTCCTGACCCATCTGTCTTCAGACTGCACAGAAATCTCGGGATGTCATCCATCCCTCAGTCGTAGTTTCAGTGGTATTACATATAAGGAGGTGACTGCCTGCATTTTATTCCCCATTCTGAATTATACCAGAGGTTCATAGCTTGGGAAAATGTGGTTATTTTAACTCGGATGTAAATCCTACCTGTGTCATTCTGCAGTTTCAGTGTGCAGAGACTTCTTCATGACAGAATAATAGTTTCCTTTCTCTTATCGGCAACATACACACTGGCCATTTCCCCAGAAGGATACAGCTTATCTAACTGCCATGAGATGTATTTAGTAGTGAATGACTCTAAAACCTAGAAACTAAAACGTAGCTTGAAAAAAGTGAAAAGAGCACGGTGCAGTGGCTTGTGCCTGTGGTCCCCGCTACTCAGAAGACCAAGGTGGGAGGATCGCTTAAGGCCAGGAGTTTGAGACCAGCCTGGGCAACACAGCCTCTCTACAAAAAAATAAAAATAGGCTCGGCACCTGTAGCACAGTAGTTATGGCGCCAGCCATATACACCGAGGGTGGTGGGTTCAAACCCAGCCTGGGCCAGCTAAACAACAATGACAACTGCAACCAAAATAGCCGGGCATTGTGGCAGGTGCCTGTAGTCTCAGCTACTTGGGAGGCTGAGGCAAGAGAATTGCTTGGGCCCAAGAGTTTGAGGTTGCTGTGAGCTGTGACAGCACAGCACACTACGAAGAGTGACATAGTGAGACTGTCTCAAATATATATATATATATATATATATATATATATATACACAAATAAAAAAAATCTTAAGTGAAAGAAGTCATTCTGAAAAGGCTGAATACTATCAGATTTCAACCATGTTACATTTCAGAAAAGGCAAAACTATGAAGACAGTAAAAGAATCAGAAGTTGTGTTGTGGCTCGGCGCCTGTGGCTCAATCGGCCAAGGCGCCAGCCACGTACACCTAAGGTAGCGGGTTCAAATCCCCAGCCCGGGCCTGCCAAACAACAATGATGGCTGCAACCAAAAAATGGCCGGTGTTGTGGCAGGCGCCTGTGGTCCTAGCTACTTGGGAGGCAGAGGCAGGAGACTCGCTTGAGCCCAGGAATTGGAGGTTGCTGTGAGCTGTGATGCCATGGCACTCTACCCAGGGGGATAGCTTCAGGCTCCATCTGAAAAAAAAAAAAAAAAAAAAGAAGTTGTGTTGTGTAGGGCTGGGGGAGGAGAGAGGGTTATTGAGGAAAAGGGGACTTTAGAGCCGTGAAACCAATGTGCTGTGTGATCCTATAAAGGCAGATACGTGTCGTTACACATTTACCAAAACCCACAGAACCTAAACACCAAGAGGGAGACCTAATGTGAACTGTGGACTTTAGCTAATGATAATATCTCAATATCAGCCCATCCATCGTAACAAAGGGACCAGACCATGCAGGAAGTTAACAGACAAAACTCAGTCTGCATATATGCTCTTTCCTTTTCATTCAGTTTTTTCTTGTAAATTTGGAGCTACTCAAAAAGGTCTTTTCATTTAAAAACAAAAACAAAACACCACAGAAAGACAGTTGGGCCTCCCAGCATCCTCTCCATGGAGCCACAGGGGTGGTGATGATGTATTCTACGGAAGTGGTCTTTGGTACCCAATGGGTAGCCTCGGGCGATGTCTTTTGAAAGCACTTATCAGTATATTAAATCTCCTTATCTTTTTAGCGATTATTGCTATTACTCGCCTCTTTCTTTAAAGAAGAAGAACACAAAGTTAGCTTACCTCCCCAAGAAGTTCCTCTTTCTTTCAGAGATTCCGTTACATTCCTGTCAGCAACTCCAGAGCCTACTTACTCCCTAGGTGTTGCCAAAAAGAAAATCTGTGTTTTCTGCCCTTTTTTAAGTGTCCTGATCAGTGAAATCATTGGCTGTGCACTAACTCACAGACTGGGTTTATGAAGTGTTTATTCCTTTCCTTATGGAGTGGAAGGAGCGGGGTTGGATAATAACCACAACAAATGTTATGCTATGAGGAGTGCACACGTGGGAGAAAATATCATTAGGAGTAGTAGTGAGGGGTAGTTGTTATGACTTGCCAAAGGAAAACTTCCCACTTACAAATTCACAAATCAATCCAAGAAAGATGAGTACGAAGTGTTGCATTTTGCAGCCTGTAAGATGCCTTTCCCACCAGGAGTTAAAAAAAAAAAGATATCCAAAGATAGATCTGCAATCAATACGCCTTTAATGTGCACAGATGCCCACCGACAACCAAAAAATGGTGAAGTGGTGTGACGTCAGAAGGAAATTCACATTCTCTTATGATGTCAGTGGTCTGTGTAGTCTCAAGAACAAAGTCCCCCGATTAAAAGACCACATCAAACCACTCAATGCCTGCATTTTAAAGACAGTAAAATTTTTCTTTTTTAAAGAATGTCTTAAGAAACAGGGTGTGTCTTACTTATATGCCTGTACATCCTAAATGCCAGCAAAGGGAGGGAACAAGATTTTCTCTAGGCCTAGAGATTCTCTTCTAGATTCTCTTCTGTAATGTTTTCTTGGACTTGATTCCCCACAGAGAACTCTGATGGGAGGATAACAAATGTCCCACTAGCTCACTGGCAGACGGCCTGGCTCAGTATTCGGTTTCTGCTTGCTACCAAAAACGTCTGGCAAGAGAGCATGACATTGCACCTCCATGGTACCTGAAAGAGGAGGGCGACAATGCCACCATGTGTGATTTTCTCTGAAAACTCCAACTCAAAATGAGTACAATAATTAAGCTAATAAGGGGGGAAGGGAGTGAGTAAAAATCAAAATAAATATGTTGTCATAGATTTAGCTCTGGAATGAAATTTAAATTTCCTTTTAAACATAGATGTTTCTGAAATCGTGGGAATTCACAAAACAAAATAACAAGTAACTCTTGTAAAGTGATGAGAAGCTATTCAATTTCCTTACCCCAATCTTTCCATACCTTGCCTGGGGTGGTGAGCTCCCATGCCGAGCAGAGGTGACCTTTATCTCTCTAAGCAACTGTGTTTCATGCCTGTTTCTTTGCTGAGAGAAGGGTCTGAGTAGGGTTAAGATTATGGGTTTGATTTAAGCGAAACTTTCTTCCAATACAATTTATTTATTTATTATTTTATGTATGTATTTATTTTGAGACAATGTCTCAGTCTGTTGCCCAGGCTAGAATGCCATGGCGGCCTACCTCATAGCAACCTTAAACTCCTGGGCTCAAGTGATCCTCCTGCCTCAGCCTCCCACATAGCTGGGACTATAGGCGCCCACCATCACACCTGGCTACTTTTTCTATTTTTAGTACAGATGGGGTCTCACTCCAGCTCAGGCTGTCCTGAGCTGCATTCCAGCCATCCCCCCACCTCTGCTTCCCAGAGCACTAGGATTACAGGTGTGAACCACAGCATCCCACCAGATTTTTCTTACTCCCTAAAATTTTCTTTCTCTTCCTATTCACAATACATGGAGATTTATGGTTAGAATAAGAGTCAACAGAGAAAGTAAGGAAAGCAGCAGGGGGCTGAAGGAACAATGCCCACAGCTGGGATTCTCTACCCCCAGATTTGCTAAAAAGCATTGAATTACTTGCTCTGATGACATGTAACAAACACTCCTTGAAGACCACTGGAAATTACTCCAAAGGAAATTGTGTCTGAAGTTGGAATCGTGGAAGTCATTTTCTCAACCTCATCCCTATCTCCTTCCTTTGCAGGGCGACAGGCTTCGGCTTCCTGAATGCACTGTGCAAAGCAGCAGCTGTCCTGGGAAACTTAATATTCGGCTCTCTGGTTGGCATCACCAAAGCCATCCCCATCCTGCTGGCTTCCACTGTGCTCGTGTGTGGAGGACTCGTGGGGCTGCGCCTGCCTGACACACGAACCCAGGTTCTGATGTAATGGGAATAAAGCCATCCCTCCTTCCGGCGTTTCCTCCTCCCGCTGTGGTCAGCTCTGACTGACCCAAGGCTCCAGAGTTTTCCTAGCTAGAAAGGTGATCAAGTATCAGAACACAAACTCCTGCTGTGACCTAAAATTTAGATGCATATCATCATGACCCTTAAATGTGATATTACACAGGTTTATTTTCCTGCATTGTTACCTTTCCCGACTGTGACGCTGCTGTCCCCCCAGCCCCCGCAGTCAGTGGAAGCATTTCTAAAATGTCCTTATCAGCCAGGCTTCCCTGGGGTTCTGCGCATTGAAGGTTTAGAAGCTAAGAAGACTGGACTGGTGTAAGAAATAGATCCTGTTCCTAATTCAATGTTAACAGGAAATATAAGTTGGCATATTATTGCATTTGTGCTGAGAGGGATTTTTTTTTTTCAAACAGAGTGATATTTCCTGTTTACTTAGAAAAGGACAGCCAGCAATTCTCAATATTACAGCAAAGAAATCTGTGTAGCACCAAAACAGGGCTGGGTGGGGCAAGACAATTAAGGTGACTCTGCTGACAAGAAAAATAAAGGCTCTGCAATTAGCAAAATTCTGAGTGAGCTGAATAAGCAAAATTCTGTCAGAAAGCCCAGATACGTATTCTGAAGATACGAGGGGGAAAGACTGAATCAGTGTCTGTGATTGTGGCACGTGGTTCAGAATGTTTGAAAATCAGAGATCAGAAAGAGAGCTTCTGCCCCCATATCCCACACCCGCTGCAGCTGCCAAGTCAAGGGAAAGAAAGCCACTTCTTAAAAACTGTGTCTGCCTACCTGATTCTGCCATTCATCTAAACAGTCTAGAAAATTGCCAGTGGATATCTAAGTTGTTCTAAACTGCTAATTAGGAAAAAATTCACACCTGTAAGAAGCCGCTTGGAAATGCAAAATGGTACCTCTTTCTGGGTGGGACCTTCTCACCCTGACCCAGCCCTGTCCGCCCCACAGCTGCAGTTGACATGCAGCTTCCCAGCTGGCATCACCTGAACTGGCCTGTCCCTCCTGCTTCCTCAGGTACACACTGGTCAGTGCGTCCTTCGGGCTCTGTCTCTGTGTGACATCACAGTCTGCCTGCACTCCTGGGACCTTTGGCAGGCAAGGGCAGTGCTCCCTGATGGCTGCCTGGCTGCAGTTTTCCCTCTGGAATCTGCCTGGTCTTGGAAGAAAGGTCAGCAGAATGTTCCCAGGGGTCAGCTATCAGCTACACGTCTGGCCTCTTGCACTCCCCCTCCCCCAACCGTGTCCTTTTTTACTCATCTTCTTTGAAATCGGAAGCCTCCTTGTAGACTTGGAGCTGATGACCAGCAGCCAGGAATAAATCCCATATTAAAACAATATTCCTTTTTTAACTGTCTTATTAGAGGGTTATCCTCATGACTTATTCTAGGCATCTCTAACAGCCCTGGGGCCTCCAGGAAGGGAAAGCTTTTGTGTCCACTACTCATTACATTCAGAGATGGCCTCACTCCCCAGAGGACCCCTCCCCTTCCTAATGACCCCTCCTAGAGCACATTCTAAGGGAAAAACTTGTTTCATTAACATAAGCCATTAATGGACTCCCCATCAAAGTAATCCAGGTCTGTAGAGAGGGGCAGCCTGGTGTTGGGGGGTGTCAGGAAGAGGGTGGTCCCCTAGGGTGTGTGCCCAGGGCCAGAACATCAGGAATACTCAAACCTAAAACTGCAAGGGTGGCAGGAAGAAAGAAAATCAATACAGGGTAGATGAGCTGTATCTGAAAGACACCAACAAAGCGGGAAAAGAAACAGAGCTTCCTCTCACTGCTGCCTCCTGCCATATTATTGGAGAACAAAGACAGCAAACAACCCAAGAAAGTAGCCTGTATGTGATGTTTCCAGATGTGCTCTTTCCCCCACCTCTCTGTACTTTGATTTCTCTTCTGAAAAAAGACACTGGGGGCCCTGAACGGGTCTTTTGGTTGAATGTAGCATGTGCAGAAATAACTGTAAAAGTACAACGTGTCTTTCCATCAACCCGTTCAGAAGAAAAATAGAAATGTGCATGGATTCACTGTCTCTAGTCTTCTGTGATAATTAACTTTGCTCACTGACGGATCTTTACCTTTATAAATGTCTCTAACATCTGGTGTTGGGTCTACATGCATAAACTAGATCCCAAGCTGCAGAGTACAGTTATACAGAATTTTAACACTGGGTCGGGCCAGCACAGGTTAAATCAGCAGAACCCCACTTCACGAGACTGCCACCATGTGTTCCCTTCAGAAGGACCGTTCATGGCCCTCTTGGGACCTAATCCAAGGCTCCCTGGTGAACCAAGAAGGATCTATTCTAATCTCCTGGACAGTGGGCGGTCACAAACCTTCTTGG
The DNA here is from genome assembly GCA_963574575.1 of Galagoides demidoff. Classification (NCBI taxonomy): domain Eukaryota; kingdom Metazoa; phylum Chordata; class Mammalia; order Primates; family Galagidae; genus Galagoides; species Galagoides demidoff. The sequence goes on from CAUYQV010055823.1 coordinate 11,745, forward strand.
TCACCACCTTTTCCATCTTTTGTCTACTTTTCTCTGCTGTCCTCACATTGTTCATGACCTTGATCTTCTGAGAGCATGCTGAAGTTGTTTCCCAAGTATATGGTATGGCCTGTCTGGCTTGCTCTGGCTTTAGCTGAAGATTAAGATCCAGCCACTAGGCTCGGCGCCTGTGGCTCAATCGGCTAAGGTGCCAGCCACGTACACCTAAGGTGGCGGGTTCGAATCTCCAGCCCGGGCCCGCCAAACAACAATGATGGCTGCAACCAAAAAATGGCTGGGCGTTGTGGCGGGCGCCTGTGGTCCCAGCTACTTGGGAGGTGGAGGCAGGAGACTCGCTTGAGCCCAGGAGTTGGAGGTTGCTATGAACTGTAATGCCATGGCACTCTA
>CAUYQV010055825.1:0-10254 GCA_963574575.1 Galagoides demidoff
ATAGAGAGGAATGATTAAACCCCACAATAGATTTTGTGCCATCATTTTTTTTTTTTTGGAGACGGAGCCTCAAGCCATCCCCCTGGGTGGAGTGCCATGGCATCACAGCTAACAGCAACCTCCAACTCCTGGGCTCAAGCAAGTCTCCTGCCTCCGCCTCCCAAGTAGCTGGGACCACAGGCGCCTGCCACAACGCCCGGCCATTTTTTGGTTGCAGCCATCATTGTTGTTTGGCAGGCCCGGGCTGGGGGTTCGAACCCGCCACCTTAGGTGTACGTGGCTGGCGTCTTAGCCAATCGAGCCACAGGTGCCAAGCCTTTTTTTTTTTTTTTTTTTGAGACAGAGCCTCAAGCTGTCACCCTGGGTAGAGTGCCATGGCATTACAGCTCACAACAACCTCCAACTCCTGGGCTTAAGCGAGTCTCCTGCTTCAGCCTCCCAAGCAGCTGGGACCACAGGGGCCCACCACAATGCCCGGCCATTTTTTGGTTGCAGCTGTCATCGTTGTTTGGTGGGCCCAGGCTGGATTTGACCCACCACCTCAAGTAGCTGGCGCCTTAGCTACTTGAGCCATAGGTGCCAAGCCTGTCTTTTTTTTTTTTTTAATTTAGCTAACTGGTAATAATTTTAAATTTGTGGGGTTTCTTTTGTTATTGTAAAAATAGCATAGAATAATAGTTCTAGCATGTATACAGCACTTACATGTCAGGCCTTGTTTTTAGCTGAATTACTTCTAAAAACTAGCATAGCAATAATAGTACTTGATTTTTTAATATGTAAGGCACTGCTTTTAAATTGATTATTTCTTTCTTTCTTTTTCTTTTTCTTTCCTTTTTTTTTTTTTTTTTTTTAAGTCTCACTATTTCACCCTCAGTAGAATTCCATGGCATCGCAGTTCACAGCAACCTCAAACTCTTGGGCTTAAGTGATTCTCTTGCCTTAGCCTCCCAAGTAGCTGGGACTATAGGCACCCGCCAAAATGCCTGGCTATTTTCTTGTTGCAGTTGTCATTGTTATTTAGCTGGCCTGGGCTGGGTTGGAACCTGCCAGCCTTGGTGCATGTGGCTGGCACCATAACCCCTGTGCTATAGGTGCCAAGCCTTACATCGATTATTTCTAAAAGTAATTCAGTCAGCTAAGGTAATCAGCATGAAGAGATAATGGTGTATAAGATTGTCCCATTTTAAATACAGACAAACTGAGGAACAGAGATGGTGATTTCCCATAGCTAACTGAAAGAGGTAAGGTTTAAAGTAGGGCAATCTAGTGCAAGAATCCTTGCGGTTAGTGAGTGATGTATGTAGCCTCACATGCTGGTGGGAATCCTTCCATGCCAGCGGTGCAGGCAGGGACTGGTTTCATACTCAGGCTTAAAATGGATGGCTATTGGTTTGTCTATCAGATACATGGACAATATGACAGCAGTGAGTTGGAATGGACCAGGGACACCCAAGTACATGTTAAAGTCATGTTTAAAAATCTGAAGAATACCAGGAGAAAGGAACAATAGTTGTTCATAATCTGCCAAACCCTTGATGTAGGATGATGTGTAATATTTTTTCCTGGGTGAAGATAAAAAGCCTACCAAATGGACAAAGAACTGAGCATCCCGGAAAAGCTGTAACAGCGATCTTCTCCGGAGATAGTAACCTGGACACGTTGTCCATTATGGGGTGAACTAAAATCACAGAATCTCTGAATCAACTAGGGAATTAATACGTCATCTTGAACTGATAAATTTCTTAGCTCAGGTAATCAGTATGAAGGGACACAAGACCCTTGGAAACGCCTCTTTAGGGTTTTGTTCGGTGAAAGAGGATTCACTGCCTTAGAACTTGTAAGTAAAGTACAGTTTTGATAAATCAAGAAAAGATTTCTTGAAAATACTTCAGTAAGTTTTATAATAATGTTACAAGGATTGAATATTTATAAAAGCTTAAAGAAAATATAGAAGGACTTTAATCCTGCAAAATTGTGTGTGGATAAGGTTTTACATGTCCTGTCGTTTAATGGGGCATTGCAAGTGTTCTAGATGTTGTTTTTGATCTTTTAATTCTCCAAGTTGTTTCTGATACTGCCTCTTTAATTTTCAGGTCAGTAGCTATGAACCTTTTGGAAACAACAATACTGTCAACGCTCAGGTGCATGTGTAAAAGAGATGGTGAGCTTAAGAAACAAGAACAAATCCTTCTGTTGGGTTAAAGCCAAGCTCTCATTTTTGAAATTAAATGACTAGCAAAGGATGCAAATCTATGGTTTAGAGAGTTAGTGATATGGGTCACTGGGCTTGGAATATAGGTGCAGGATACTGTCTGGGGGCTTTCCTGCCCCGGCTACAGATTCTACTGAAAATCAGACACCAGCTAGTTGGGGGATGTTCCCAGGTCCTGACAATGTGCCAGTGGAATGGCGAGAATACTACTCAGAGCACCTTTCTCCGTGGAGTTCCTTGTTAGTCACACACACACGAGGATGCGGTGGCAGCTCTGAGCCGGTGTGTGGACACTGCAGTGTGCCCAGATCCATGAGGTCCCTGCTTCAGGATGGAGCAGTTGGTCCCTCAGCTGGCAGTTTGCAGCCGAGTGACCCCTCGAGGGGCACTTGGCCCCTTTCTGGGGGCACCTTGCTCCCAGTGATGTAAGGGCTACACGGGCCCTGTCTCTTGGTTTGGCTTGGAATAACTGGCAGAGTCATCCCAACTTCAGAGCATGAGGGTGGGGTCAGACGAGGCTTTTGTCATGACTGAATGTGGTCTAGCTTCTCCGCACCCAGTCCTACCCCCCTGACCCTGCCACACTCCAAGAACTCCCACATGCCTTCCTGCACCCTGGCCTGTTTCTGGGGACCTAATTTGTAACTCCTGGCAATATGTTCTGAACAATGAAGGCTAGAGATGTACTTTGGTGTAAGATTCATATGAACATTAGTACATTCTTTGGATAAGAGTCATGTTTTTAAATTTTGCTAAAATTCTTTTCTAGTCTCTTTCTTCCTCAAGCTCACCACCCTTAGTTGATCCCTAATTTGCACATAGGGTTAAAAAACACATTTTCTTCTGATAGCAGATATAATTTGTGTGTTATGTAAACAATTGAAACATTAGAGAAATATATATATATATATACACACACACACATGATTGAGTGCCCACTACACAGCCGTCATTTTCTTGAAGATAGTAAGTAGTCCCTGCATCTTCCACAGCTGAGTGGTAATGAGCTCTGCTTTGTACATGACCTTACACCTTGAATGATACATCTGAAGATAAGCGGGCATTGACAATAAGAATAGTACTATTTAGAATTAGTTTACAAAGCACTTTCCACTTATTATGTTGACTTATTTCTAGCATCCTTGAGAAAGGCTGACCGTGTTAACCCCATTTTAGACATGTGAGCTCAAGCCCCTCATTCAAAGAAGACACCAAAAGAGACTTGGTGGTTTGTGAAATGGCACATTCCAAAATCCCTGTCACTGAGAGAAGAATGTAAGCTCAGGATCAAAGCATCATCTTCACAGAAAGGAAAAGTACTTGTTAAATAACTCCTGGCAATTGCTTACGCACTAGGCATTGTCATTTCAGAAGAGTAGGAACAGAACTAAAAATAGATAAGTGGATAGGGACAGGACCAAAGACATCAATGTCATTCAAACTGCAACAGAGAAACTATGTTGGGGTCAGATATCTAAGCCTGGTGCAATCAGCCGTGGCTGGGGAGATGGGCAGAGTGGCCATGGGGTAGGAAGTGGTGTGCCTTTCAGGCAATCTGGGTAGAGTAGTCTCTCCAGAAGGAGCTGTGATGGGACAGCCAGTGAGACCTGTTCTTATGCCCCTGCTGCTCTGCATTTCTATCCTATCCACCATCATGCCCAGGATCTTGTCTAGGATACAGAAGAGGTTTCTATCCTATCCTGTATCATGCCTGGGATCTTGTCTAGGATACAGACATGGTCAGGAAGCACAGCAGTGGATCACTGTAGAGTGTGGCATCTGCTCTAAATAACTCTGTAATCTGCTTGTACGTGATAAGGGCCAAGCCCGAGGAAAGGAAGCCATGTGAGGCAGTGTGTGATGAGAACCAGGTGACTAGCACAGACATGAAGGGGGTGAAAGGTTAGAGGAGAAGAGATCATTGCACTTGAGGAAACTTAAGGATTCCCAGAGAAAGATGGGGCAAAAGGGGGTCTTAAGGGAGGAGAAGGATTTGAAGATAAAGAGAGGAGGACAGGAAAGGAGAGTGGGAACACCTGAAACCTGTCCAAGGCACAACGAATAGGCCAACCTGTTTTGAATATAGGTACGAGAAGGTACATTGGGAGAAACAAGTAGAAATGAAATTGTGTATGATCACAAATGCCAACTAAACAGTGTGGATTTTATCCTAAATGTTTTTTTCTGTGCTCTAGGAGGTATCCTTGTAGTCGGAGAGGCCAGAGACCATGGGGACACCCTTCCACTGTCACCAGTAAGATGAGGCAGTGGGCTCAGAGATGAGGAGATAGAGTCAAACATAGTTAGAAAATGGAATCTCTTATTTGATGCCTTGGCTGCCCATTGACTGTGCTCTCACACAAAAAGACACAAGTCAAGGGAAGTAACTGCCAGATGCTGTTGCCTTTAAGCACCTGCAACCCAAATGTCTCTGGCTGTTGCAGCATGTGGGTTCAGATACTGCCATGTTAAAATTAGGACCAGATTTTAAGAGCTCTGAGCTCCTGTGAACCACGTAGTCATAGCATTCCTCTCTTGACCAGTCAGAGGAGCTTTGCACAGTGACAGTATCATAGCCAATCAGGTTTATCTGAGGAGTGATTATTGCTAATTGACCAGTCAGGGAGTTTGGATGAAGACTCCAGTTAGCTTGGGCAGAAAAGGAGTTTATCAGAGGCATTATCTTTTTGTTCATAAATGGATCAGAGGTGTGAGAAGACCATCTGGGAAATATCAGCCAAATTCATGTTATCCATCCTTTGCAGTAACTCTGCACACAACAGCCATGAAGAAACTCCTTTCAGAGGTAGGCTTATGTGGGCACTTGATTGGTTGAGCCTAGGTCATCTTCCCAAGCCGTGGGTCACAGGGAGTTATGTAAGAGGGAAATCAGCCCCCTTTAAACTTTTGGATGAACACAGAGCTGGTGCCCCCTAGAACCTACCCACTAGGGGATATCCTGAATTAGGAGGGGGGCTCAGAAGCTGGGCAGCCAAGGTAAATTTCCATCATGGGAGCTTACATGCACCCACTGTCCCCTTCCTTTCATAGCTGGTTAAGCTTCAGTCCTCAGCCATATCTTTGGTCATGCCCCCGAGAGTTCACCTTTCATATTTAACACATTATCAAGTTCTACCATCAGGAGTTACTTCCACTGCAGCTTACTTCTTCCTCCTCTATTTCCATACCCCTGTCAAGAGGCTCTCAGGTGTCTGTGTGCCTGATAATGCACCTGGAGGACTTGCTGGTACACTTGGCTGGGCCTGGCCCTCAGAACTTCCCGTTCAGGGGGTAAGGCCTGAGAGTTGCTGACTGCTGCTGCTGTTGTTGGTACAGGGACCTCACCTTGAGAACAACTTTCCTGTTCCCAGCCACCATCATCACCTATCCGGACTGTCTTTGTGGCTTCCTAACCAATGCAGTCTATTTTTACCTGCATTGCCCTCACAGTAGCCAGAGTGATTGCTTAAAAATGTGAATCAAGGCCTGACTTTGTAGCTCACACCTGTAATCCTAACACTTTGGGAGGTTAAAAGGGGAAAATCGCTTAAGCCTGGGAGTTTGAAGTTGCAGTGAGGTATAATGATGCCTGTGCACTATAGCCTGGGCAACAGAGCAAGATCCCATCTTTAAAAAAAAAAAAGAATCAAACCATGTCATTCTCCCACTTAAATCTCTTCAGTGGCTTCTGACCACCCCACTCTATCATCTGCAAGGGCCAGCAAGACTTAGCTTCTGCCAGCTCTGCAAACCCATTTGACCTCATGGTCACCATCTCCAGCTACTTTGCCTTGAACATGCACTGGATCCAGGTCATTGCCCTTGAGTCCCCCTGAAATTTTCACCCTCCCAGGAGAGACGTGCTGACTCTTCCTCACCCTGAAAGATTAAGGTCAGATGCTGCCCCCTTCTCAGGCCATCCTGTCACACCCTGGTTGATGGGGTCTTCTTTAGCTCTCTTTCTTTCCTTACTCTTATCTTTTCCCTTCATGATAGTTACCATAATAATTATCCCATTTATTCATTATTCTATTTATTGCCATCTCCCCCGACTAAGGCTATAAGCTCCTTGAGGGCAGGGCGCTTGACTTTACAGCTCCACCCCGGCACTTTCCACAGTGCCCGATGCAGGAAGAAGCACTCAATAAATGTCTGTGGAATGGACATGTCTGTATATACTTGAAGCAGGCACAGTTCAAGTATTTTTCCTACAAGGTCCCCCAAATTCCATGTCTATTAGTGAGTACAAATAGATAGATGATTTGGGGAGAAATGCCACCCATCTCCAGATTGATGGTGTCTGATCAGACCCTGCTAGGATTTCCTGTGCATGTAACACATGGGCTGCTGATGGCCAGGCTGGTGCTTAGTAAATCGCATGCTCCATATCAGCTCCACCCACTCCGTCACCTCCTCTGTCTTTCTGCCTCTGTGGGGCTGCACAGAGCCTCTCCCTGCATGCTCAGCTGGCTGATGCCTTCATTGTGCTCTAGGGTGGTGTGGGCCTCCCTCCTCTGTTACCATGTAGCAGTGGGTGGGTAAGCAGGGGCAGTCAGGCCACTGCTTTAACTCCCTTTGTGGTTAAGAGGTACCAGGGCCCCTTTGAAAACAAAACACACGGAAGCTATATCTAAGGATCATAGAGAGCAGCAACAAGCAATTTTTAAACCTATAGAAATTTCAGTCTTTTAAAAAATATGTACTTGTTTTGGATTTTATACCAAGATTTAAAATAAGTTGAAATTTAAAAATATCATTGGAATAGTAGGGTTAATAAAACATAAAAAGTGAGACTTAGGAGGGCGTGAAAAACAAGTTGGAAAATAGTTTTTCTATTGATCAGCTGAGATTGACATTTGCCTCTGAGTCAGAGCATACAGTGATGCAATAGGAAACACTGCAGTACCAAAAAAAAAAAAAAAAAAAAGAGGAGTTTATTTACAGACCTCAGAGTTGCATTCAGTAGCATTCTCGGTCAAGATTACAACGTGCAATGTTTTTTCCATTCAGAAAAAGAGTTACTTTGCTTGAGTCATGACTGCCTGCTTTTTCCATATGGTTGAATACTGTTTATGGGCAGAAGTTGATAAATATGAAGACTTTATGGCTGATTAGTTCTATTTATGAAAGCAATTGAGAAAGGTAACATTAGATAATATTCAGAAGGAAAACTTGGCTTGTTAAAAAACAGAAATCAGGCTCGGTGCCTGTAGCTTAGTGGCTAGGGCACCAGCCACATACACTGGAGCTGGCAGGTTGGAACCCAGCCCGGGCCTGCTGAATAACAATGACAACTGCAACAAGAAAATAGCCAGGCAAGTGCCTATATTCTCAGCTACTTGGCAGGCTGAGGCAAGAGAATCGCTTAAGCCCAAGAGTAAGAGGTTGCTGTGAGCTGTGATGCCACAGCATTCTACTCAGGGCAACAGCTTGAGATTCTGTCTCAAAATGAACAAACAAACAAACAAAAATCAAACACTGCTGCCAGTATTTTGTAAGCGTTGGTGGAGAGAGGGACAGAAATCGCTGAAATCATGAAAACTGCCCAGCTTTCCCAATACCTCTCTCCTAGCCAATAATCGCCGGTCCTCCTGATTCTCTCTTTGGCCCTTAGAGTGAACATATCCTGCCTATTTTAAAAGTTCACACCCTCGTCTGGGGCTTGGCTGTGGTCCCAGAGTCACTGCCTCATGGCTATTGATCGGTCTTCTTAGAGCAGCGATTTTATGGCTTTCCTTTTGGGCAAGACTTGTCTCTGAGAGCAGGCAAATTCCCGCTGTGTAGCCTGGCACCAATAACCCTACATCACAAGTGTTTTTTTTAAAATTGCGATAAAATGTACATCATGTAAAACTTACCTTTTAACCATTTTTAAATACGGAATTCAGTGGCATTAGGTATGTTCACAGTGTTGTGCAACTGTCACCACTATTCACTTCCAGAACTTTTCATCATGCCAAACAGAAACTCTGTACTCATTAAACAGTAACTCCCCCTCCCCCACCCCCAGCCCCTGGTAACCTCTATTATACTTCCTGCTTCTATGAATTTGCCTATTCATATCCCCCATATAAGTAGAATCCTACAATATTTGTCAATTTATGTCCGGCTTATTTTGACTTAGCATGATTTTTTTTTAAGATTTATCCATGTGGCACATCAGAATTCCTCTCCTTGCTAAGGCTGAATGGTATCTCCGTGTACAGATAAAGACATTCTGTCTATCCTTTCTTCTGTCAATTGACAGGTCGGTTGTTTCTACTTTTGACTGCTGTGAATGATGCTGCTAGGAACATGGGTGTGCAAGTATCTGAGTTCCTTCTTTCAGTTCCTTTGAATGTATTCCTAGAAGTGGAACTTCTGGATCGCATGGTGATTCCATGTCTAACACAGGTGGGGGGGGCATCACGTGGTTTTCATGTATCTCCTCCTCTTGCTCTCAACTCTCTGGGCCTCTTCTCAAAGTAGGCTGGTCCCATTACGTTCCCTGTGCTGACACATGCTGTGTCTCTCGGCAGGCTGACCAAAAAATGTCTTTGCCCTTCCCACCACCAGTCCACACTAGCCCCTCGTGCCTTTCTGTAAGCAACAACTCAAACTCTTCCTTCTAATGGTAATAAATCCCAGCACCTGCAATCTGGAAGTGAGAGAATCTCTGTGAGGATGGACCTCAAGTCGTTTTCTCTTTCAAGAAAGCACAGGGCACCACATTTTAAGAGCCCTCATCCCCTATCACTCTCAGCTTCCTCCTTAAGGATGGTGATATCTCCTTAAGGAGTTCCAATTCCAATCCCTCAAGCTCCAACACCTTTCTATCTCTTTGCTTTGTCCGTAACCTAAACGTTCTTCCCAAGTGTTTAAAGATTTTGTGTTATTACCCCATTACCTGGACTCTACAAAATTGAGGTCATCTAGCTATTGTCCCAGAAGAAAGGATCACTCTAGATGTGACAGACTGTAGCAAATACTGAATGCTCACATGTTAATAATTTCTCCCTCTTCCATACTCACTTTTGAAAATATGTTCAGTTTTTTGCATTATAAGAATATTTTCCGGCTCGGCGCCTGTGGCTCAATCGGCTAAGGTGCCAGCCACATACACCTAAGGTGGCGGGTTCGAATCCCCAGCCCGGGCCTGCCAAACAACAATGACGGCTACAGCCAAAAAATGGCCGGGCGTTGTGGTGGGCGCCTGTAGTCCCAGCTACTTGGGAGGCTGAGGCAGGAGACTCGCTTGAGCCCAGGAGTTGGAGGTTGCTGTGAGCTGTGATGCCATGGTACTCTATCCAGGGGGATAGCTTGAGGCTCCATCTCAAAAAAAAAAGAATATTTTCCCCAGATAGTGAGAGTAGATTTTGGGTCTCTAACTTGTTTGCTTAGAAAACCTCACTGACAACAGCATAAGCTCCTTGCCTTGGCACTGTGAATTCCCAGTGGGGTAGTCTGGATCTGCCGTCCCCGTCTCATTCCCCACCCGTCATGCTCTCTGTCCAATTGATAGGAATGCCAACTATTTCTGAACTCTCCCTGCCTTTTCCTGCCTTCATTAATTTCTTCTTCATTTACCCTCTTTATTCTCCTTCTTGCACCTGTCCAGTGTCTCCTCCTCTCTCATGTTCAAATACTGCTATTTCCATAAAAATTGCTATTGTAAAGATTAAATTGCAAAACGTGTGGCATAGTGACTACTGTTTGGTAAGCATTAGATAAATAATACACAATAAACATTTTTCTCTGTACGATTATTCCTGTCACCAACTTATTTAGGATGTATGAGCTTTTTAGCTTTTTAAATTTGTGTATGTCCTCCTTAGCCTGTATCGGTTTAGACATTTTTGACAACTTGCTTAAACAAAAAGTGGAATTTTTTTTTATTAAATCATGACTTTGTACATTGATGAATTTATGGGGTTCAGGGTACTGCTTCAATATACAATGTGAAATGCTTACATTGAACTAAATAACATATCCATCACAATTATACTAATTTCTTAATAATTTTGAAATGTATCATTGCATCATGCACATTAGGTGAGGTCCCT
>CAUYQV010055828.1:0-13112 GCA_963574575.1 Galagoides demidoff
TTCTTAAGTCTGTTCCTTCTCCACTGAATGAATAATCTTAGCACCTTTATTGAGAATCAGTTGACTATGTATTTATGGTTCTCTTTCTAGACTCTCTGTTTTGTTCCACTGATTTGCCATCTGTTTTTTTCGCCAACACTATATTATCTAGATTACTGTAACTTTTATAAAAATAAATGTGGAAGTGAGGCAGTGTGGGTTTTATAATTTTGATCTTGTTTTTTCGGAACTTTTGGCCATTTTAGGTCCTTTGCAGTGTAGATGTCTTGCATATCTTTTTATTTATTTATTTACTTATTTATTTTTTTGAGACAGAGCCTCAAGCCATCCCCCTGGGTAGAGTGCTGTGGCATCACAGCTCATAGCAACCTCCAACTCCTGGGCTCAAGCGAGTCTCCTGCCTCCGCCTCCCAAGTAGCTGGGACCACAGGCGCCCACCACAACGCCCAGCCATTTTTTGGTTGCAGCCATCATTGTTGTTTGGCAGGCCTGGGCTGGGGATTCAAACCCGCCACCTTAGGTGTATGTGGCTGGCGCCTTAGCTGACTGAGCCACAGGCGCCGAGCCTTATTAATCTTTTCAAAGAAGCAACTTTTTGTTATGCTGATCTTCCAAATGTATCTTGTATTCTTGCTTTCATTTAATTCTGCTCTGATTTTGGTTTGTTTCTTTTTTTCTGCTAGGTTTAAGGTTGGAATGTTCTTCCTCCTTCAGTTGCTTGAGATGGACCATTAGGTTACTGACTTGCACTCTTTTTGGTTTTTGGATAAAGACTATAATGCTATAAATTTCTCTCTTAGGCTTAGTGCCTGTAGCTCAAGAGGTTAAGGTGCCAACCACATACATCAGAGCTGGTGGGTTCGAATCCAGCCCAGGCCTGCTAAACAACACTGACAACTACAACCAAAAAATAGCTGGGCATTGTAGCAGGCACCTGTAGTCCCAGCTACTTGGGAGGCTGAGGCTAGAGAATCACTTAAGCCTAGAAGTTGGAGGTTGCTGTGAGCTGTGATGCCATGGCACTCTACCCAGGGTGACAGCTTGAGGCTCTGTCTCACAAAAAAAAAAAAAAAAATTCTCTCTTAGACTGCCTTTGCAGTATCCCACAGGTTTTGATAGCTTGTAACTTCATTGTCCTTTTGTTCAAGAAATCTAATGATTTACTTCTTACTCTTGTTCTTAACCCAGCTGTCATTCAAGCATGAGATTGTTTAGTTTCTATGACTTTATGTAATATGAAGATTTCTGTTAGAATTGAACTCCACTTTTATTCCTTGATCGTCTAAGAAAACACAAGGCATAATTTCTGTTCTTTTAAATTTGTTGAGGTTTGATTTGTCCCCTAATACATCAATTTAGGAGAATGATCTGTGGGCTGATGAGAATATATGCTCAATTTTATTAGGATGAAATTTTCTGTATATGTCTGTTAAACCTATTTTTTCTAGGATCATGTTTAAGTCCATTCCTTATTTGTTTATTGTGTGCTTGGAGAATCTGTCCAGTTCTGGCAGAGAGGTGTTGAAATCTCCAGCTATTATGGAGTTGGAGGATATCATATCGTTCAGATCATTTAGGGTTCATTTTACATATCTAGGAGTATTTAGGTTGGGTGCATAATGTTTAGGATTGAAATCTCCTTATGTTGTATAGTTCCCTGGACCAGTATACAGAATCTATCATTGTTTTTCCTTATTTTTGTTGGTTTAAATACAATTGTATCTGCAAATAAGATTGCAAGCCCTGCCTTTTTTATAATTCCCATTTGCCTGGATTATTGTTTTCCATCCATTCACCCTGAGTCTTGTTTTATCCTTAGAGGTTAGGTGTGTTTCTTGAAGACAGGCTATATAAGGATGGTGGTTTTTTTACCCAGTCAGTCATCCTGTGCCTCTTTCGTGGAGAATTCAAGGAATTCACATTTATTGAGAGGATTGATAGGTATGGTGAAGTTTTGTTCATTTTGTTTTGTGGAGATCAGTTGCTTAGCTTTATCACTTACACCACTGTGGAAGATATACTTTGTTCTTTAAATTCTGGATGTATTTACTTTGCTGGAGAATTACTGTGCTGGTCAGTATGCAAAATGGTTCTGAGTACTTCCTGTAGAGCCAGTCTCGTTGTAGCAAATTTCATCAACGTTTCATGTCAGTAAAATGGTTGATACCTCTACCAAATATGAAACTTAATTTAGCAGAATACAGAATACTGAACTGAACATTGTTTTATTTAAGAATGTTAAAGGCTGATGACCACCCATTTCTGGCTTGAAAAATTTTAGTTGAAAGATCTACTGTCACCCTGTTATTTTTCTTTTTGTAAATGAGACTTTGCTTATACCTGGCTGCTTGCAGAATTTTTTCTTTCATTTTAAGTTTGGCCAAGTTAATTACCTGACTAGGAGATGCTTTGCTTGAATTGAATTGTGATGGGGTTCTGAAACTATCTAGAACCTGAATTTCTATGACTCTTACAATGTTTGGGACATTCTACACCATGATGTCTTGAAGTAGAGCTTTAGTCCCTTTAGGAACACCTGCTTCTCCTCAGGAATCCATATAATTCTGACATTGAATAATATGAAGTAATTCCATAACTCTCTCAGGGAATATTCTGGGTTTCTTTTCCCCTGCCTCTTTTAATTATTGGATTAGTTCAAATGTCTTGTCTTCAATTTCAGAAATTATTTCTTCTTCATGTTCTACTTATTCTATTAATGAGGCTCTCTGCTGTGCTTTGAAGTTCCTTGAATGCCTCTTTCAATTTCTTAAGCTCTGCTGTATCTTTCCTAATTATGTCCAAATCCTTGGTGACTTTGTATTTAATTTCACTAATTTCTTGAGTTAGATTTTAGACTACTTTTTGGATTTAATTTTCCATCTTCTCCTCAATTCCTTTCATCTGCCATCCATATTCTGAATTCAAGTTCTGATATTTCAACAATTTCTAAAGCGATGGTATTTTCTACTGAATCTCCTTTGTAATCTTTTGGGGGTGTTGATCTGCTTTGATTTTTCATTTTGCCAGGATTCTTCTGGTGGTTCTTCCCCATGTGTATTTTCAACTTATTTTTATGTTAATTATACTTTTTGAGTTTAAATCTTAGGCTATAGGCTATCTTTAAATAGTTATTGAGAGATAATCTAATTTGGTACCCTTCCCAGACTTTGGGTTATACTATAAGTCTACAGTAATCAAAATAGCATGGTAGTAGACTAAAAATGGAAATACAGGCACATGGAATAGAATTGAGAACCTGGCCACATATTGCCATCTGATAAACCAAATAAAAGCACGCAACAGGAAAAAGAATCCCTATCTAATAAATCATGCTGGAAAAAGTGGTTAGCCACATGTAGAAGACTGAAACTGGACATGCACCTCTCACCATTGACAAAAATTGACTTTCACTGGATAAAAGATTTACATTTATCATCATTTGATCTTTGATAAGCCTATCAAAAACTTAAATTGGGGGAAAGACTCCCTATTTAACAAATGTTGCTGGGTGAATTGGCTGGCAACTTGTAGAAGACTAAAACTGGACCCACACCTTTCACCTCTAACAAAAATTGACTCCCACTGGATAAAAGACTTAAACCTAAGACATGAAACCATAAAGATTCTTGGAAAGAGTACAGGGGAAACACTTGAAGAAATTGGCCTGTGAGAAAACTTTATAAGGAGGACACCCAGGGCAACTAAAGCAATACCTAAAATACCTTACTGGGATCTGATCAAACTAAAAATCTTCTGCAATGCCAAGAACACAGTAAGTAATGCAAGTAGATTGCCCTCAGAATGGGAGAGGATATTTGCAGGTTACATTTCCGACAAAGGTCTGATAACCAGAATCCACAGAGAACACAAACTTATTGATAAGAAAAGAACAAGTGATCCCATTTCACTATGGGCAAGAGACCTGAACAGAAGCTTCTCCGAAGAGAGCACATGGTCTATAGACATATGAAAAAATGCTCATCATCCTAAATCATCAGAGAAATGCAAATCAAATCCACTTTCAGATACCATCTAACCCCAGTAAGAGTAGCCCACATAACAAAAAATCCCAAAACTACAGATGTTGGTGTAGATGTGGAGAAAAGGGAACACTTCTGCACTGCTGGTGGGAATGCAAACTAATATGTTCCTTTTGGAAAGAAGTTTGGAGAACACGCAGGGATCTAAAAGTTGAACTGCCGTTGGATCCTGCAATTCCTCTACTAGGAATATATCCAAAAGACCAAAAATCACTTTCAAACAAAGATATTTGCACCAGATTATTCATTGTAGCTCAGTTCGAAATAGTTAAGTCAGGGAAGAAGCCCAAGTGCCCATCAACCCATGAATGAATTAATGAATTATGGTATATGTATACATGGAATACTATGCAGCCTTAAAAAGATGGAGACTTTACCTCTTTTATGTTTACATGGAAGGACCTGGAACATATTCTTCTTAGTAAAGTATCTCAAGAATGGATGAAAAAGTATCCAATGTACTTGGTACTAACCAACTTATATTTACTCACACTTTCTTATGAAAGATAGAACACAACTATAGCCCAGGATAAAGGAAAGAAATGGAGTGGGAAGGAAGGGGGGAGGGTTGATGGAGGGTTGATGGAGGGTAAACAGTGGGACCACACCTATGGAGCATATTGCAAGGCTACAAGTCAAATCTGTCAAGTGTAGGACATAAATGTCTTAACACAATAATCAAGTAAATGAGGTGAAAGCTATCTTGATTGGTTTAATGTAAGCATATCAGATTGTATAAAAAAATCAACACATGGGCGGCACCTGCGGCTCAGTGGGCAGGGCACCAGCCCCATATATGAAGGATGACAGGTTCAAACCTGGCCTCAGCCAAACTGCAACAAAAAAATAGCCAGGCGTTATGGCGGGCTCTTGTAGACCCAGCTACTTGGGAGGCTGAGGCAAGGGAATCACCTAAGCCCAGGAGTTGGGGGTTGCTGTGAGCTGTGTGACGCCATTGGCACTCTACCGTGGGTGATAAAATAAAAGTCTGTCTCTACAAAAAAAAAAAAATCAACACAATCAACACATTGTACACAACATATGCATAAATGTATTCATGATCTATGTATATATGACTTAATAAAAAAGAACAGGAAAAAAAGATGTAAATTTAAGACACAAAAGAATAAAAATTCTAAAAGAGAATGTGGGGAAAACTCGTTGACAAAACTACCCTGGGAAAAGACTTTATAAACCAAACTCCACTGGCAATTTCAGCAACACCAAAAATAAATAAATGGGACATGACCAAGCGAAAAGCTTTTGTACAGTCAAGGGCACAGCAACTAAAGCAAAGAGACTGACTTCAAAATGAGAGAAGATATTTGCCAGCTATAAATATGATGAGGCGCTGATAACTAGAATCTACAGAGAACACAAACTAATCAACAAGAAAAGAGCAAATAGACCCATTTATAAGTAGGTAGAAACTTGAAAAGAACCTTCCCTGAAGAAGACAGATGAATGGTGAATTAGCACATGAAAAAATGCTAATTGTCCCTAGTCATAAGAGAAATGCAAATCAAAACCATTCTGAGGCTTGGTGCCTGTGGCTCAAGCGGCTAGGGCGCCAGCCACATACACCTAAGGTGGAGGGTTTGAATCCCCAGCCCGGCCCGCCAAACAACAATGACGGCTGCAACCAAAAAAAAAAAAAAAAAGGCCGAGCGTTGTGGCGGGTGCCTGTGGTCCCAACTACTTGGGAGGCTGAGGCGGGAGACTCACTTGAGCTCAGGAGTTCGAGGTTGCTGTGAGCTGTGATGCCATGGCACTCTACCCAGGGCGACAGCTTGAGGCTCCGTCTCAAAAAAAAAAAAAACATTCTGAGATACCACCTAACCCCAGTGAGAACAGCGCACATCATAAAATATCAAAGCTGCAGATGTTGACATAGAAAGAGAGAGGCAAGAACACTTTTATACTGCTGATGAGATTGTAAACTAATACAACCTCTGTGGAAAGAAATATGGAGAATATTCAAAGAGCTAAAAGTATATATTCCATCTGACCCTACAATCCCATTATTAGGTAGCTATCCAGAAGAAACAAAAAAATAATTTTACCATAAGGACATTTGTACTAGAATGTTTATTGCAGCTCAATTCATAATCACCAAGACATGGAAGCAACTCAAGTGCCCATCAACTCATGAATGGATTAACAAACCATGGTATATGTATACCATGGAGTACTATTCAGGCATTAAAATAGGGAGACTTTATATTTACCTGAATGGAGTTGAGGCACATTTTTCTCAGTAAAGTATCATAAGAATGGAAAAGAAAGTATCCAGTGTACTCAATACTAATATAAAACTATTAGATAAATAACTACACACCCACAAGGGAGAAGAATACAACTGAATTCAAATGGGGGAAGGAGAGAAAGAGAAAAGGGTGATAAGTAAGCACTCACTTAAGATGCACAATGTAAAGATATACAGCACACTCCCTGGGTGAAGGACTCAACCACAACCTGAATTTTACCTAAGAAATGCAAAGAATGCAACCTAATCAATCTTACCCTCATATTAATCTAAAATTAAAAAAAAATGTAATGGACTTGTATGCTAACAACTATAAAACTTTTACCTGATGAAAAAATTAAAAAGCCCCCAAATAGGCATCTACTATCCATAAATTGAAAGACTCACCAAATTTATCTCTTGTATTTATTACATTTTCATTCAAAATTCCAGCAGGATTTCTTTTATAGATATGTAGTATAGGCAAGATTATTTTTAAATTTATTTGGAAAGGCATGGCTAGGTTTGGTGGCTCATGCCTATAATCCTAGCACTCTGGGAGGCTGAGGTGGGTAGATTGCTTGAGCTTAGGAGTTTGAGACCAGCCTGAGCAAGAGTAAGACTCTGGCTCTATTAAAAATAAAAAATTAGCCAGGCATCATGGTAGGCTATAATCCCACTGCACTTTAGCCAGGGTGACAAGAAAGACTTTTTCTCAAAAAAAAAAAAATTCTCAAAAGAATAATGTGATATTCATTCTAGAAAATATCATTCATGTGATATTCTTCTAGAAAATACAACAAAAGTGATGGAAAATAGACTGGTGATTGCCAGGAATTAGGGGTTGATTTTGGTGTTATTACAAGGGGATAACATGAGGAATTTGGGGGATTTTATTTTGTATTCTAATTTTGACGGTTACATAAAACTATATATTTGCTAAAAATTCACCATATATGCATACACAAAATTCAGTTTGAAAAGAAAAGTCAGTTTCAGTATCTGTTAATTTTTTAAAAATAAAAAACACAGATTAAGTATAAATTAAATTGTTAAAAATAAAACTTATTTTCATAATTTTTAGTTTCATTTTCTTAGCTAAAATCCCAGTTAAGCCCCTTTTCCACTATTAACAATGAAATTTTGATCCTTATTTTATGTAGACTCACTTTAAGTAGTCTTTTTCATTGCCTATTACCCTCTACTGAGCAAGACCACTTTTATGTTAAATATACAGATGCTCCTTGACTTGCAGCAAGGTTACATCTTGATAAGCCCATTGTAAATTAAAAATATCTTAAGTTGAAAATGCATTTAATATACCTAACCTACAAACATCATAGCTTAGCCTAGCCTACCTTAAACTTACATTAGCTACAGTTGGGCAAAATCATCCAACAAAAAGCCTATGGTATAATAGTTTTGAATATCTCATGTAATTTACTGAATACTGTACTGAAAGTGAAAAACAGAATGAGTGCATAGGCACTCAAAAGATACTTTCTATTGAATGTGTATTGCTTTTGCATCATTTTAAAGTTGAGAAATCTTAACTTGAATGATCACATCCTGTTGAAACAACAACAACAACCACAAAAAGACTTGAAGGACACATAGCTGAGTGGTAACTATAGCAAGTTGCTTCCAAGTAATAGGATTTTAAGTGACTTGTTTTCTTTATTTTCTAAGTTTTTCAGAACTGCCTTTTATTACTCTAATTATCAGTAGAAAAAAAAGGTAAAGAACCCATTTAATCTATGCCTACTAATGTTTTTTAAAGGAAATTTATGGTTCTGGTCTGTGAGCATGAAGAAAACATGCAGCTAGGAGAAGAGAAATTAGGCATCATGGAAAAGATCAGAAGACATGCCGGCACTGCTGGAGAAGGTAAGAAAAGTGGGGATTCTTAGGAAGGGGAAAGCCAGCTCACCTGAGATTGTTTGAAAACATCCTTCCCAACCATATCCAGGTTTGAGGGGTCTTCGATGGAACTAACATACTTGGAAACAGCCTTGATCACCACATCACAGGGAGGAAGAACAAGCTGGTGAGCTCGGACCTAGAAAAGGCATGATAAGCAAGAGACACTGACATCAAAGATGGATCACTAACAAAAAGGGTGAGATGACAGAGGAGATGGGGAATTCAAATTCAGTAAATCCTTAAAAATATTTTCTTTCTTTTCTTGGAGCCGGAGTCTTACTCTGTTGACCTAGTTAGGTGCAGTACTATCATCAAAGCTCACAGTAACCTCAAATTCCTGGGCTCAAGCAATCTTCCTACCTCAGCCTCTTGAATAGCTGGGACTACACATGTGTACCACTATACCTGGCTAATTTTTCTATTTTTAGTAGAGAAGGGGTCTCACTCTTGCTCAGGCTGGTCTCTAACTCCTGAGCTCAAGGGAATCTTCCCTCCTCTGCCTCTTAGAGTGCTAGGATTACAGGCACAAGCCACTGCACCTGGCCTAAAAACAAAATAATACCGTGTTTCCCCGAAAATAAGACCTACCCCAAAAATAAGCCCTAGCAGGATTTCTATGCATTTGTAAAATATAAACCCTACCCCGATAATAAGACCTAGTGATAGGCATGGCTATGCAGATAAGCCATGCCATGCATTTTGGCTAGGAGCAGTAAGGAAGACTGGAATACCTTTTATCTGTCACAGCTCCTTTCTCCGAGCCATTCGCACTTGCATGGGTGTGCGTGTGGTAACCTGCAGACATCCTATTGCGCATATGCAAATGGCTATGGGAAAGGAGTTCACGCCATCATTAGCGCCAGCCCCACCAAGGTCAGCTCCACCTGTCAGGCTCCAGAAGAAGAAGACTTAACTGTATTTGAATAAATGTAGATTGTTGTATTATACTTAATAAAAATAAGACATCCCCTGAAAATAAGCCCTAGTGTGTCTTCTTGAGAAAAAATAAATATAAGACAGTGTCTTATTTTCAGAAAAACACAGTAGTTACCCTCCTCATTAGTACAGAACACTAGGAAAAGATCACAAAATATACAGTGATAAAAACCTATCATCCATAATCCTCCTATAGAGATAACTACCATTTTCTTTTGACACTGTCATAATCAATCCGTTTTCTTTTACAAGATATTTTAACTGCTTCCATTTTTTTTTTTTTGAGATGGGGTTCTGCTGTGTCACCCAAGCTAATGTATAGTGGTGTCTTCATAGCTCACTGAGACCTCAAACTCCTGGGCTCAAGTGACTCTCTTGCCTCAACCTTCCAAGTAGCCAGGATTACAGGTACACACCACCATGCCAAGCTAATTTTTAAAATTTTTTTAGAGCCAGGGTTTTGCTGTGTTGCCCAGGCTGGCCTAGAACTCCTGGCTTCAAGTAATCCTCCTACACTGGCCTTCCAAAGCGGTATGATTATAGATGTAAGCCACTATACTTGACCCTGCTTCCAATGTTTAGCTACTAATAGTAATGTTGTAATATGCAGACCTTATTTGGATCCTTATTTGAACTAACCACAAAAAGGTCTTTTTGAGAGGATCAGAAAAATCTGAAATGGACTAGATATTCAAATGATACAATAAAATTAGGATTAATTTTCTTAGAAGTAATAATAGCATCATACTTAACTAAGAAAACAGCCAAATATTTTAGAGATGTATACTGAAGAATGTTGAGAGTAAAATGACTTGAATGGGCATTTGCTTTAAAATAGATTAGCAACAACAAAACCCAGCAAGTGTGGCAAAATCCTGATAACTGTTAGATCTGAAAAGTGTTACAGTTATGATTTCTTGTATTATTATATCATTTTATCTACTTTTATGATACTTGAAAATTTTAAAAAGAATTTTTTAATGCTATCCTGAAATGTAGGTTATGATTTGTTGCCTACTTTCTAATTATTTACTTATAAGCATCCTTAAACTATGATTACTGAGTCAAAGGATATACACTTCTTAAAGGCCTCTGATACAAACTGTCTTGCCAAAAGGTTTTACCGTTCATTCCTTTAACAAATTACTGCCTACTATGTCCTGGATAATGTCTTAGGCACCAAGGACACAGCAGTATACAAGACAGACAGAAATCCCTACCCTCATGGGAACTTAAATTCTATTGTAGGTCTGTTAGGATGGGATGATGGGAGTTAAACAAATTAGTAAAATGTACAGTGTGCTAGTTGTAGATAAGTGTTATGGAAAAAAGGTAAGTAGAAAAGTGAATGCAATGTGTGTGTGTGCATTCATATGCATAGAGTAGGGTGATCAGGGAATGACATTTGAACCTCTAGGAGGAAATAGCTATGTGGGAAGAAAAAAAATTTCAAGTAGGGGAAAAGGTAAATGAAAAGGTTCTAAGAGCAAAAGAAAAGAAAGAAGATATCAGAGATATAACAAGGAGCAAGATAATAATAGGGCTTTATAGGCCACAGTAAGGATTGGGTGAGTGACATGATGAACCACTAGAGAATTTTGAATAGAGAAGTGACATAATCTTATTTTTTTTAAGGATCAATCTACTAGTACACTGAGAATAAATGGGGGTGGCAGGGAGGGTGCAAGCAAAACACCAACAGTTAGTAAGATATTATAATAATCCTGGCCAGAAATAACAGTGGCTTGACTGGGGTAGTAGTAGTGCACATGGTGAGAAAGAAATATATATTTGAAGGGAAAGCTAATGGTATTTGCTAACAAATGACATATAGGGTGTGTGAAAGAGAAGCCAAGATGACCCCAAGGTGTTTAGCTTGAGCAACTAGAAGGATGAAGTTGCTATCAACAAAAATAAGGAAGTCTGTGAGAAGAACAGCTTTAGAGGAAAGATCAGGAGTTTCCATTTGGACATAATACTTTGTGATACCTAGGAAATATGTAAATGAAAATTTTTAGTAGGCAGTCAGATATTGGAACCTGGAGTTTAATGGAGAGGTCAGAGCTGGAATCATAAACTTAACAGTTATCAACAGACAGATGGTATTTACAGCCCTGAGACTGGATAAGATCAATCATGTGTATAGATAGAAAAGAGAAGGAAGCCAGGATGGAAATCTAGAACACTCCACAATTAAGAAGTAGAGAAGACAAGGAAGCACCAAAGGACACTGAGGAGAAGAAGCAGTCAGTAAGATAGAGAGGAAATCAGAAGAACATGGTATCCTTAAAGCCAATGAAAAATGCATTCTAAGGAACAAGGAGTGACCAACTATATTAAATACTCCATTATTGGCCAAGTAAGATGACAACTAAGAGCTGGTCACTGGGTTTATTAACTTGAGATTATTGCTGATCTTGTCAAAGGCAATTTCAGCACATTAGGTTGAAGGGAGAACAGGGGGAGGAGATAGTACATAGCTCAAGTATAAACAGCTCTTTGGGGGAGCTTATTGTAAGAGGAAATATGGAATAGTAGCTTGGGTGTGGGGAATGAGGTCAAGAGTGAGTTTGTTGTTTTATTTTTTAAGATGGATGCATGCTTATATATCCAAAGGGGGGGGGGAAACAATAAAGAAAGGAAGACTGATGATTCAGGAGAAACCGGGAAGCTGATGCCCTTAAGCTGGCAAAAGGAGATGGGAGCCAAGCGTGGTGGTGCACACCTGCAATTCCAGCTACTTGGGAGGCTGAGGCAGGAGGACAGCTTGAGCCCTGGAGTTCAAGACTGCAGTGATCCAGCTGATGCATAGCCAGTACACTCCAGTCTGGGCAACAACATAGTGAGAACTCTTGTCTTCAAAAAACAAAAATTCAATCAAAATAAATTTTAAAAAGAAATGGCATAGTACAAGTAGGGCACAGGAATATATATAAGGTGAGGTGAAGAAGGTATAGCAGTTTGTAGAAATTCTCTTCCCGTTGCTGTCATTTTCTCAGTAAAATAGGAATTGATGTCATGAAATGAGAGTGGGGAGATAAGGAGCAAATGTTAGAGGCTTAAAGAGGTGGAATAAGCTATGAAATAGTCATCTAGGAGAGTGAAAGAACTAGGAAAATACAATGTAATCACCAACTCACACTACCACCAGAAGTATATGAGTGTATCAGTTTTGCCACAGCCTTGATAGGAGTAGGTACACTAATTTTCAATGTTTGGTAAACTGTTCAGTTAAAAAAAAATCACACTGCTCCTTTCTTTTTTTGAAACAGAGTCTCACTCTGTTGGCCTAAGCCAGAGTGCTGGGGCATTAGCCTAGCTCAAAGCAATGCGAAACTCTGGGATTTGAGTGATTCTTCTGCCTCAGCCTCTTGAGTAGCTGGGACTACAGGAACCTGCCACAAGGCCCTACTAATTTTACTATTAATTTTTCTATTTTTAGTAGAGATGGGGTCTCACTATTGCTCAGGCTGGTCTCCAACTCCTAAGCTCAAGGAGTCCTCCTGCCTTGGTCTCTCAGAGTCCTATGGTTAGAGGTGTGAGCCACTGTGCCCAGTCCATACTGCTCATTTAATTTACATGTCTGATCACTAGTAAAGCTGAACATTTAGTCACTGTATTTCTTCTTTTGTGAACTTTTTCTTCTATCCTTTGTTCACTATTTCCTTATTAGAGAATTAACATTTGTCTTCATAGGTTTATATGAATTCTTAAGATATTAAGGGTATAGATCATAACTAATTTTGTATCTGTATATGAATTATTTTAAATCTAAGAAGGTAATTATTCCATTAAAACTCCTATCAAGGCTCGGCGCCTGTGGCTCAATTGGCTAAGGCGCCAGCCACATACACCTAAGGTGGCGGGTTCGAATCCCCAGCCCAGGCCCGCCAAACAACAATGATGGCTGCAACCAAAAAATGGCCGGGCGTTGTGGCGGGTGCCTGTGGTCCCAGCTACTTGGGAGG
>CAUYQV010055830.1:0-27374 GCA_963574575.1 Galagoides demidoff
GGGCGCCTGTGGTCCCAGCTACTTGGGAGGCGGAGGCAGGAGACTCACTTGAGCCCAGGAGTTGGAGGTTGCTATGAGCTGTGATGCCATGGCACTCTACCCAGGGGGATAGCTTGAGGCTCCGTCTCAAAAAAAAAAAGAGAGAAAAAATATCTGTCTCAGTGCCTGTGGCTCAAGCAGCTAAGGCACCAGCCACATACACCAGAGCTGGTGGGTTTGAATCCAGCCCGGGCCCGCCAAACAACAATGACAACTACAACTAAAAAATAGCTGGGCATTGTGGCGGGCGCCTATAGTTCCAGCTACTTGGGAGTCTGAGGCAAGAGAATCGCTTAAGCCCAGGAGTTGGAGGTTGCTGTGAGCTGTGATGCCACAGCACTCTACCCATGGTGACAGCTTGAGGCTCTGTCTAAAAAGAAAAGAAAATAATTTCAGTAAAAAGCGAATGAAGGAAACAAATAGACTTTTTGGATTTTCTCAGAAAATACTTTGTAGACACAAGCTTATCAGGGTTAGTGCTGTTCATAAGCACAAAGGCTTCTGAGCATCCTCGGGCTATGCAGCAGAGCCCGGCACCCTGAATCTGCGTCCTCACAGCCCCCGCCTATCATCCTGTTCTGCAGAGGCTGTGCTTGGGCCCAGGCGCACCCCCACCCAGGACAGAGGTCCTGACTCATTCCTCCTGGTGTCCCCTGTGCCTGGCCTGGCGTCGGGTTCCAGGAGGGTGGGGGGCACCACGCCCACTCACCACCAGTGTGCGGATCTTGATCTTCTCGTTTTGGGTGGTCTTGTAGATCTGCTTGAGCAGGGACACGCCATTGGTGATGATGAAGGTGGCGCGGCTGAGCTTAGTGGACGCGTGGATGAGGGCCTCCACGGCCACCAGCTGGTCCGTCTCACGCTCCGAGCCACACAGTGCCACCATCATCTCCATCACACCTTTCAGTCCCAGCAACTGATTGCCCAGGTCGAAGGGGCCCTGAAGGATCCCTGACACTGTCTGGATGGCATTCACGTTCTTGTCCATGTCCTGGGGATCAAACTTGCCCCTAAAACAGAGAGCAAGGGTGGTCAAGAGAACTGGCCTTTCGGGTGGAAAGAGTGTGAGATTTACACCCCGCCTCCACCATTCAGGTGCTGTGTGACGGGGCAATTCACTGACGCTCTCGGAGTCTCAGCTCCTCCTCAGAGTTTTAGTGAGGATAAATGACAGTACAGAGGTGACTCAAGTTGACATGCAGGAAATTCATTAGAGAGAGCTCTTGGGAAGAGAAGGAAGCAGGACTGGGCACAGGGAGGTACTGGGCTGCAATTCAGTCCCCACAGAGCCTTGGCCTGAGAAGAGTTCTGAGCTGGGACGCCCTTGTTACAAGCTGGGATGAGTCTTGAATATCAGCCGCCTGGGAAGGTGAGACAGCTCTCCTCTCTCCTCAGCTGAAGTGTCAAAGAGAGGTGACAGCTGTCAGCCAACAGTCTCTGCATCAGAACAGTACAACCACACAAAGGGGCCCACACAGGGCCCAGCACACTGCACCACCCTGCAACATAGCCTCAGCTAGTCACTCCTGTCTGGTGACCTGGTCTCAGTCCCTTCCCCTGTCAGTGAGAGTGTGGGCTTGATGTTCGGGCAAGTTCCGCCTTGCTTTCTACTGGGACAGAGTCTCTGCATGGGGACGTCAGGAGCGACCTGGCTTCTCATGCTTCTGTGACCTGCCCAGGTCAGTTCCACACCAGCTCTGGGCAGATGTGCACAGTAGACATGCAGATGTGTATGAATGAAAGAAGGCGGCATAGACTGGCAGGAGAACATCACGCTGAGACTCTGAGACCTGGGCTCTGGCCCTGTATCTTCCTCTGACTGCGGGGGACCTTGGGCAAGTCTCTCTGGGGAGAGGAGTCAGCTTTGGAAGCTGAGAGCCCCTCCAACTTGGGCATTCTGTGCCTCAGGTCCCCACCCAGTGCCAAGAAACCATAGCCTTTGTCATGAGTCTAGGTCAGCCCTTGAAGCTGTTTCCTGATGCCAACTGGTGCCCAGATGGCCACACAGCCCTTCCCTGATGGGGCAGCTGTATCACATTCTTGCTGCTGGCTGACCAGGAGGGGCCTCTGGAGGACCAGCTGGGGGACAGTAACCAGTAATCAGTTTGGGTTGTCCTAAGGGACTCAAGGCGTGAGCAGGAAAAGCCGAAGCTGAGGAAGAGAAAGACAGAGAAGCCAGAGGAGCTTTAAGAGAACCAGAGTCAGGAATTAGTAGATGCTGTGGGGCAGAGCAGGGGTTGGCAGATCCGGGCAGCAGAGGATGACTTGGGCATGTTAAAGAGTTAAAAGAAAAAGATGAGAAAAAGACCTATAGAAATATGTCCTGCAAATACTAAAATGTTTACTCTCTGGCTTGCCTTTTATAGAAAAATTTGTCAGCACCTGGAATAGAGAAAGGAAAGGCAGAGTAAACAGGGGGGTCGCCCCATCTCCCACTCACGTGGAGTCTTCACTGCACCTGGAGTACTTGTGAGCATGCAGCTTCCTGGGCCACACCAAGGCCACTGAGCTAAGGGCGAGTGTCTCAGAAACCTGAATAATTTACAACTTTGAGAATCATTGCAACAGAAGGTTAAAAGGCTGTGTAATAGAGGGAAAGGGGGATGGGGACTTATAAAGAGAAACAGAGCCCCACAGAGCCTCACCTGAACCACAGTGATGACCGAGCAGAGGAGAGAAGACCCAGGAACTTCAGTGGCTGAAGGCCCCGCCCTGGTCTAGCCTCTGCAAAGCCACATGTCCTTAAAGTCTCCCAGAGCCAGGCCTATCCTCCTTGACAAGCTGACCACAGAAGCCAGTGATAGGTTTAAAATACATCCAAAAAAGATTTTGACATTCCTCCCATCAAAAGAGGAAACCTAATTCTCTCCCTCAAATGGAGGCCAGTCTGGCTCGGCGCCTGTGGCTCAATCAGCTAAGGCGCCAGCCACGTACACCTAAGGTGGCGGGTTCGAATCCCCAGCCCGGGCCCGCCAACAACAATGATGGCTGCAACCAAAAAATGGCCAGGCGTTGTGGCGGGTGCCTGTGGTCCCAGCTACTTGGGAGGCGGAGGCAGGAGACTCGCTTGAGCTCAGGAGTTGGAGGTTACTATGAGCTGTGATGCCATGGCACTCTACCCAGGGGGATAGCTTGAGGCTCCGTCTCAAAAATAATAATAATAATAATAATAATAATAATAATTTGGGGTTGATATTTTTTAAGTGTTTTTAAATTTGAGAGATGAGTCTTGTTCCTTGAGTCATTGTTTTCATAACAGAATTTTAAACTGTCCTTTATACCATGATTAAAATATTTGCTTTCTGAAGCAACATTATTATGAAAGTAAGCATTGTTAAAATTGTTACATTTTCAGTCATAAACATGCAGATATGCCTTTAAAAACAACTGAAAAGCTCAACATAATTTGACCTAATAATCTTAGTTCCACCATGTCATTTCTTTTCTAAGTATATAAGCAATTCTCTTAGTCCCAAGTAGCACTTAAAATGTATTGTCAAACGATGACAACTTCCATTATTGTTCTTCCCCTTTCAGCCATTGTCCCCTTATTTTACCAGGCAGTGATGCCATTTCCGATTTTTAAAGTAAGACTTCCTAGATCCTTTTTTTAAAAACCTTTTATCAAGAAAGCCTCTGGCGCTGAAAATTAAATGTCTCCAGGAATGTTTTTGTGTCATTAGGATGTGAACTAATGATGAGCTATCAGGTTGGTTCTCTGCTCAGGAACTGCTCAGGAGACCCGGATTTTAATTGACTATAGCAAGTAAAATGGGTCCGTGCTTACCACGCTAGTCAAGCTTCAGATCTCACACAAGCCTCTGAGCATTTTTCAGAACCAATTAATACATGACATCTTAAATAACATAGATGTACTATCCTTCATTTAGGAAAAAAAAAAACTAGGGCAAGGTTGTGAAATGAAAAAAACTGTTAAGCATATCTGCAGTTCTGACAATTAGATTTCTATTCACAATTCTCTGTGACTATTTTTAAAAGTAACAAAGGTGACCCTAAAATTTTCCAGCAACTTCTTTTATAAGCCAAACCTTTCCTAGCACAAGAACATACCATTGTGTGCATGGATAGTTGCTGAAAGTATTTCTGAAATAATGGTATTTTAAAATTATTTGGTGAATAACAAACCTGAGTTTTGTTTCTATTTGTTAAATCATTATTAATTGAGTCAAATTTCTGCACAGACTAAACCATTTTTTCAGCTGTGGTTTAAAAGACTTAAGTTTGTATCACAGCCTTGCCAGAGAGACAGGAGTCTGTTTATTATCCCTTTACCTGAACTTTGCATAAAAGTGAACAAAAGACAAGTGAGTAGCTACCTTTATCCAATATCATAAATTCAGACCCCATTATTGACAGAGTTTCTATTTTCTGTTTTCTAAAAAGTTATTTGTGGCTCTGCTCCCATAGCATAGTGATTATGACCAAGGCTGGTGGGTTGCAGGCCCAGGTACTTGGGAGGCTGAGGCAAGAGAATCACTTATACCTATACTGGACAGTTTGAGGTTGCTGTGATCTGGTGACGCCATGACACTCTACTGAGGGTGACAGCTTGAGACCCTGTCTCAAAAAAATATATATATGAATAAATAAAAGAAGTTATTTGGAAACTAATTGTTTCAGAAAAAAATTCATGAAAGATTTCTAATGGCAAGAAAAAAATTGATAATGGCTGTTCAAGCCCCACAGTCATATTTATTAGGTATTGTATAGTCTACTGATGTTACTAATTGTGATAAAAAGTAAATTAAAGGATACTGTACAGACAGTGGAGAGTTTTGTCTCACTATAGGTGTTCTCAACAGAGTATAAACATCTGGAGGGAGAGAGAGATATAAACTATGGGAATGAATCATACTGATTCCAGAACGTTTCCTGAAAATTGTAAATTGTCTTTGATGTCTATTTATTTTCAACTGATAAAATATTGATTGTGTATATTGGGGGGAGACATCATATACATTGTGATATTTTGATGTATGTATACATTGTAGAAAGATTCAATTAAACTAATTAACATATATTTCACCTCACCTACCAACTCGCCATTTTGTTGGTGTGGTGAACATCCACTACCTGCTCTATTAGCAATTTTGAAATACACTATAAATTATTAATAACTGTAACCACCATGCATTTAAAAGATTATGAAAACATACTCCTATAGTCTCACTAGAACTTTGTACCCATTGGTCAACATGACTCATTTCCCCAACTCAGATATTTCCCCCACCTTAGTCTCCCAGTAACTACCTATCTAATCTCCATCTAGATTAATAAGCATAAGTGAGAAGGAATAAAAATAAACTATTTTCCTTCACTTTAATGAGCCCAAGAATGATTTTAGGCAAATCTTTTTAGGGGCCTGCCTACACCCAAATCCTAAGCTTCACAGTGTATCAACGTACCATTCCCAGCATTTCTAAGGAAGGTAGGAGCCTCTTTAAAGAGTCACTAAACCAAGTCAAAAGACTAACAATCTGAGATTGAAAACAAAATGCTGTGAAGGCCATGGGAACCAGTTTGATGAAAATATTTAAAATTGTATATAAAACCAGCACATTGTACCCCATGATTGCATTAATATCCACAGCTATGATTCAATAATAAAAAAAAATCTCTCAGTAAACTAGAAAGGAAGGAAAATGTTCTTAGGTTGATAAGAACATCTACAAAATCCCTATAGCTAACAACATAGTTAATAGTAAAGAACTGAATGCTTACCCACTACGATCAGGAACAACGCAAAGATGACCCCGTTTAGTATTCCTTCTCATCACTATCCTGGAAGTACTAGCATTAAGACAAGAAAATGGACTTGAATGTATATATACTGAGAAGGAAGAAATAAAATTGTCTTATTTGATAGTTGACATGATTTTCTATGTAGAAAACCTAAAACTGTCAAAATAAAAACAAACAAAAAAAAACCCTGAAACAATAAGCAATTATTAAAAAGTTCCAGGATATAGGAGTAATATACAAAAATCAATTGTTTTCCTATATTCTAGAAATAAACAATTGAAATTTGAAATTAAAACACTTTAACATTTACATTCGCAGCAAAAAAACCCTAAAATTTTTAGGTAAAAACTTACCAAAATATGTGCAAGATTTATGGGAGGAAAAATGTAACACTGCAATGGGGAAAATCAAAGAACTAAATAAATATATGGTTATTTCATGTTTATAAAAAGGAAAATTCAATATTTTTAAATTTCTTTCTCAAGTTTATCTATGTATGTGATGAAATTCCAATTAAAATCCAAGAACTGTATTTTGCAAATAAATTTATAGACAAAGTGATTTTAAAGTATTACAAAGAGGCAAAAGACACAGTATAGCCAACACAAAATTGTAGGATAAAGTTGGAGAATTCTTATTACCTGATTTCAAGACTTACCAGTAAGTTCCTGTAGTCAAGACAGTCTGGCATTGGTGAAAGAATAGGAAAAGAGACTAATGAAATAGAATAAAAAGCCTAAATATAGAACCATATAAATATAGTTATTTATATGTCTATTAACTAATGGATAGTTCATTAATTAACTATCAATCTTTAACATAGAGTAAAAAGTGACACAATAGAAAAAAAATTCTCTTCAGCAAGTTGTGCTAAAAGAACTAGATTTCCAAAACCAATCAATCAAACAAACAAACAAAAAGAATCTAGGCACAGAACTTATATACTTGACCAAAATTACCTCAAATTGTATCACATATCTAGTAAAATGAAGAACTACTAAAATACTTTAAGATAATGTAGGAGAAAACCTAGGTGACTTTGGTGATGGCAGCAACACCTAAGATACATCATTAAAGTCAGAATCCATGAGAAAACATTGATAAGCTGTATTTTACTACTATATATATATGAATAACAAACGATGTAATCCTTATTCTTTTAGAGGGTTTTTATAAAATTGCTACACAAATCGCTAGAAAAATGGCAGAGAGTATAATTAGTTAGTTCAGAATAAATAAATATAAAGTGTCTCACATGTATTTGAAAAGATACTTAACCTCCCAAGGAAATGCAACTTCAAACAATCATGAGGAAATCATTTCCATCTATCAGACTAAAAAAAAAATTTATTACATTCAATTTTGTCAAATGCATAAAAAATCAGAAAATTTTATTAACATTGGTGGAACCTTAAAATGACGTCAGGTGTAGAGAGAGTAATTCAGCAAAATCTATCAATGCTTAAATACACAAACCTTGTTTAGCAATCTGACCTGTATGCATTTATAACAGATCCTTTAGATAAGGAAGCATGACAAATGAAGGCAAAGATCGTTAATTGATATTCATTTTAAAAATTATCTGAAATGGTAAATGACTATAAGGAATCTAAATATTCATCTGTAAAGAGTAGTGAAATAAATCATGGTACATAAAATAATAAACAATAATAATAATAATGAATATATGTATAATTGTGAAATTATGAATAATTTATGTCTTACTTGTGTTAGAAATGGATTGAGGGATATACAAAGTCTTTACAGCTGCCTCTGTGAAATAAACTTATAACTAAAAGGGAGGAATATATGTCCTATGTTTCAGAGCAAATGTTCTTATATTCTTATATTTTAATATTTTATAGGTGCATGCAATAATCTTTCCAAAGGTGGTTGTGATACAGATGTCATTATTTTTACACATTTCCTCTTTATCCTAGTAATCTAAATTTCACTAAATTAATTCATATTAAAATTTTAATTTATTCAATAGCTTCTTACTCTTGGTCAAGTCTGCAATTTTAAAATTTGATGCTTTGGGGGAGATAGGAGATTACTCTCAAATACTCATGTTTGACTCTGGGAAGGTTATTTCTCAGAATTTTCCTGTGAGATGGGCTTTATAATCTATTTCATGATTAATAAAACAGAGTGACAACACTAACGTTCCCAAAGTCACACAGTTAGAATGAGGCAGATCTGGAATTCTAATTCTAGTCTTTATCAAGGAGAATATTTGGAAAAATAAATGCTACAAATAAAAAAAAATGTGGCAAATTTTAGAGATGGATAACATGTGAGTCAACATTGAACTGAAGTAATAAAGCAAAAGGCAATTTGGCTGTTTCTCTCCTTTTTTGGTTTGTAGGTATGTTTTAAGATGCTTGAGGTTTTTTACATTTGCTTCTCTTTTTCAAAACCTTTAGTTGTCAATTCTCACATGTCTCCTCCTCTATCAGATGGCAAGAATAAGTGGATAAAATCGGGACCTTTATAGTCAAAGTGGAAAAGATAATAAAGACTAAATTTTGGGGCTCCCCATAATGTGAGCCATGAGGAAAAGATTAGAGTTTCCTATTAAAATTATTTCCACAGTATAGTATCAACATCTTTATAATGGCAATAAAAACATGCTTACAAAAACATTGGAGCAATTATAGTAGGCGAAACTAAAACAAGCTTGCAAAGCCCACTTCACAGTAAAGTTAGAAGAAAATATCCTTCACAGATCCGAGAATTAATACGTGATCAATATTGCTTCCTCTGAACATAAATCAATTGTTGCTCTTCAGGAAGATTAAATAAATATAGAAAGATTAAATAAAGCAAGGAGAAAAGATCTTTGATTACGTTAGAATTATATGCCCAATGAAGTGGCAGGATCTTTGGGGTGGGGATTTTAGATCAATTACATGTCTTTTACTATGCAAGGCTGAAACAAATGGTGTCCAGCACTTAATCAATTTGCTGTGTTTGGTGTATCCATATAGCCTCCCCAGGATTTATCAGTCCTGCCATTAAGTGTTTATTTTATTTCAGTCTTAGTGAAGAGATATGTTTAAGTACATACTTTATGAATCACAATTTGCTAGCCACTGAGATATAAAAATTAATGAAATGGGATCGTTGCCCTGAACCGTTTCACTATGTTCTTGAATATAGCACTACTTGAATAGTTTGAAATACATGTTAACCTACCAGTTTAATACTGTTAGTTGCATTTACCTACTCACTTGAAATAGACCAGATTTTATATTTGCTTGAAACCTGTGACGCATTCTTTTTCTCAGTGTGTATATTACACTGTGTCAATCTTTTGATTTCAAAGACCAGAAGACAAAAAAGCACAGCATAAGGCCCACAAGAGTATACCAGTGATGAAATAAGAAAGCTTCCTTTCCTTATCCTGACGTTACTGGGATGTGTTTTATCCTGGTAAAGGTAGAACCCTAAAAGAATGGACATTGTCTTCAAGACAATGTCCCAAGGGTTGAAATTCCTAATGTTATCACGGAAGCACATGCAGAGTATAAGCCAAGAGGACAAGAATAAACTTAAAAATTCTCAACATAAAATATTACAAGACATCCCCAGAAACCTGTTACACAATTAATTAAATATATGAAACTAAGAATTTCACTTGCTTTTAATCTCTTTCTCAGAAATTCCTATTTAGAGCCTAGCTAAAATACAGTCTCTGTTAGTAAGAAATGTCTTCTTATATCTTAAAAAACAAAGAAGAATATAGTTTATGATAGAATCAAAACTCTAAAATGAATTAATAGGATTTGACAGCATGAATTTGTGTATGTGCATAAAGAAAGCTGATGAGCTATTACTCCAGTGCTCAGGGTGGATGGCAGTGTTTATCCCTCTCCAGGGTCCTGAACGCTTCTTTCATAGTATCTTCGGAAAGATTTTGTGTTCCTCTTTCTAGTTATTATTTATCTTCCAATGAAGAAAATTCTGATTAAAAATACTGTGGGGAGGAAGTGGAAGTAGTGAAGCCCCAGTTGTGCCTCACCTTCTAAACTTAAGACTAGTTTTGTCGGGTTTATGTTGTGGTGGGAGTTGTTTGACTTGTTCTGCGTTGCTGTGAGTTTCACTTATGCCTCACAGACTGGGGCGTTCTTCTCTCAATGTGATTAGTACGAATACACAAACTTATTTTTGTAGCCAAAAAGTCACTGGGAGAACTTTTAGGACTGAGTAGCTTTTATGAAAAGTTTTCATACTCTAAGTCTGAGGATTTATGTGATAGTTTTCAGCGTCCTTCCTTATTTTGATGTTATTTCTACAAAATTTTGTTAGATTCCTTATAGTTTGCTAGTCACAGTTCTATTAACTTGTTTCCCTAAGCATAAAATGTATAACTCTTTTTCTTTTTTCTATTTTGATAATTTTTAAAGGAATGTACAGGCACAAAATAATGTGTTTAGTCTGTTTCAATTAACCACTTTTTTGTCCATATTAAAATCTAATGTTGGCAGATATAGAGGAAAATATGCATTACTGGTGAAAAACGTAAATTTCTAAAATCTGTTATACAGGAAATTGTATTTATATCAAGATTATTAAAAATACTCATACTTTTTGGTCCACCAAACTCATTGTTAGGAATGAATCAATAACACCTTAAGTTATTGCCTGATGCATCGCATACAAATATGTGTGTTGCAATTTATTTGTTGAATAAGATGAAAATAAGAGACTCGTAAACATCTAGAAAAGTGAATATGATAAATTCTATAGTGTAAACACTAAAGAGATTGTGGGTAATTTTATGATCTGTATGTATAGTATTTCTACAATACCTTTCAGTGTTATTTTTTTAAGGTATTTTTACAATCAAAAATGAGATCATGGGTGGTGCCCATAGCTCAGGGGGTAGAAAGCCGGCCATGTACACTGAGGCTGGCAGGTTCAAGCCCAGTCTGGGCCTGCTAAACGACAATGACAACTGCAACCAAAAATATAGCCAGGCACCTGTACTCCCAGATGCTCAGAAGGCAGAGGCAAGGGAATCGCTCAAGCCCAAGAGTTTGAGGTTTCTGTGACCTGTGATGTGATGCCATGAGACGCTACCAAGGGCAACATAGTGAGACTTTGTCTCAAAAAAAAAGATGAGATCATGATATACTGGATGGGAAGAATCATTAGATTGGCTTGTAAATGATTACCTTTGGAAATTAAATTAATCTGAGAGACAAGTATTATATTTAAAATTATTTGGGTCAGATCTGGTTGCATTCTTGGTCTTTTTTTCCTGTAATCTATTGAGATGACAGAGAGGAAAAGAAGAGTGGATTGTTTGATAAGTCTGTTTTTATAATGAAGTAAAAGGGAAAGGCCCTTCTAGTGCCTGTTGATCTCTAAGGGCCTTTAAATCAAAGTGTTCTTTATATCAAGGAGCCAGATTCTGAAGTGAATGTCCTGAGCTCCTTCAAAGGAAACCAACACCATAACGAAACCCTGTAGTGTTAAAAGCAAGTGACAAATAGAAAATAATTTCCACTGGAACATACTTTACAATGTACATGCTAAAAAGTTGTTAGTATATAAATATATGCTTAAATGTTCACAGTAAAATATGTGCCTTTTCATGAAAAAATGAGTATTAAATATGAATAGATAAATTTTTTTAAGCGTCTCACTCTGTTGCCCCAGGCTAGAGGGCCATGGCATTATAGCTTACAGGAATCTTAAACTCCTGGGGTCAAACAGTCTTCTTACCTCAGCTCCCCGAGTAGCTAGGACTACAGGCATGTACTATCATATTTATCTAGTTTTTCTAATTTGGTCTAGACAGGGTAGATCCAAGCCACCTTGCCAGGCCCAATAGGTAAGGTTTTTAAGAACAGAAATACAAATAGCTACTGACTGGCAGTCTGAGACTTCCCCTAAGCTCAGGAAAAGTAGAAAGCCACAGCTCATGAGCCACGATTTGGGGTGATTAGTGTGATTACAGAGATCTGGTGTAGGAACAAGAGAAGTGTCAGAGATTTTTGTCATTTCTGATTTATGGCACTCTCCTTGATACTTTTTTTTGAGACAGAATCTCAAGCTGTCACCATGGGTAAAACACTATAACATCACAGCTCACAGCAACCTCAAACTCATGGGCTCAAGTGATTCTCTTGCTTCAGCCTCCTGAGTAGCTGGGACTCCAGGCGCCCACCACAATGCCTGGCTTTTTTTTTTTTTTTTTTTTTTTTTGCAGTTGTCGTTGTTTTAGCTGGACTGGGCCAGGTTCAAACCCACCAACCTCAGTGTATGTGACTGGCTCCCTACCCTCTGAGCTACAGGCACCACCCTGCTCATTTCTATATGTCTTTTCTCTCTGCTTCTCCAAGTCTTTTGCACAGATCCAGCCCAAGTCCCATCTCTTGCACAATTACCCCAGTATCTCATCTATCCCAGTCCATAATCATCATTGCCCATTTACAAAGAACTTACAATTTGAATCTCCCTTTACACTAACATATGGTACGTGTTGAATTTGCAGTTCTTTTTAGAAGATGGAATTTTGCTTCAGTTCAAAACTCTATGTGAATAATAGGTGCTGAGCTGTGTGACTGATCACATTACCTGACCAGCACACTGGTCACTGCACATTGACATTCATTGTATGTAGCAGTAACAAAATGTGATCTGTCTGTATCTGACAGGAAAGGTATTACTTATGATATTCCAGTAATAAATCTATGTGGCATTATTCAAACATGGGTAATCAGAAAAGAAAATTGACCAACAAAGATAAAATTGCAGCAAAGAACAAAGACTATAATGCTGGAAGTTTGAACCACAAGCAAAAAGAATTACAGAAGAAATAGCTTATTGTGGGTGTGTTGACAGTGCTACCATTTGAGTCTCTACATATATTGTGTAATGATCTTAATGAAGGCAAAATTACTGATGTAAATCTGGCTAGGAAGAAAAGGATAAAGATGTCTCAGAGAAAGTGGCACTGGTAAGAAAACAAGAGAGAGAGAGAAGGAAGGAAAGAGGGAAGGAGGAGGAAAGGAAAGAAGAAAGGAAGAAAAAAAGAAAAAAGAAAGGAAGGAAAGAAGGAAGGAAGGAAGGACCCTTCTGTTAAAAAAAATTGGGGGCTATTTCAGAATACTGAAAACACAAAGAATAAAATGTTGGATTGGATCAAAACTTAGAAGGAGACACTCCATATTGTAAGTTATAAGATGAGAAGTAGAAGACAAGCACTATTTAAACAATGCTTTAGAAATGTTTTATTTAAAAAAAACCATAAAATTGAAAACAAAAGAATCATTCAGAAAATTAATGAAACAAGGAGTTGGTCTCGACGCCTGTGGCTCAAGTGGCTAAGGCGCCAGCCATGTACACCTAAGGTGGCGGGTTCAAATCCCCAGCCCGGGCCGCCAAACAACAATGATAGCTGCAACCAAAAAAATGGCCGGGCGTTGTGGCAGGCGCCTGTGGTCCCAGCTGCTTGGGAGGCTGAGGCGGGAGACTCGCTTGAGCCCAGGAGTTGGAGGTTGCTGTGAGCTGTGGTGCCATGGCACTCTACCCAGGGGGATAGCTTGAGGCTCCGTCTCAAAAAAAAAAAAAAAGAAAGAAACAAGGAGTTGGTTTTTTGAAAAAAATAAAACCCTTATTTTGCAATGTGTCCGTTTTACATTACAGGAAGTTCCCCAATTACAAGCATCTGATTTATGTGCAATTCGCCCTTAGGAGTGGAAGCTATTACTATAAGGCCCTGGGTTACAAACACCTCACTGACTTATGACTCACACTTACAGAGACTATTACAGGTAATAGGTAAATGTGCCTGTTCCAACTTGCATACAAATTCAACTTAAGAACAAACCTACAGAACCTATCTTCTTCATACAATGGGCACTGCCCATACGGTGTACTGAGTAAATATTGGTTCTGCTATTTTTTGATATGTCCATGTACTAATAACTTACAGTAAGAAGATTATTTTTAATTTTTGGTAATAATTTATAAGATTCACAGAAAAGTTGTTCATTTTCACCACTGATTATTAAGATCATTTTGTGTGCTTTTAGCTTTCATGGTTATTTTTATAGTGCTGCACTGCTTCGTTTCTTTCCCTTTAGATAAATGGAGATGTAGTACATACTTATATTGCAATTAATAATAAATAGTTTGAGAATAAATAAGATTACGTAGTACAGAGTGATGGGCATTACTGTTCAAGAAAGATATCTCTCTCATGGTGATACAGTGGTTGTTAGAGGTAGGTTATTATTCTCCTCTTCTTTTAACCCCCTTCCCCATTATATGTGACTAAAAATAAATTAAGGAACAGTGAATTCTGAGCAATGGTCATGCAGATATCAAGGTATCAAGCGCTAGAGCTTAGAATCAAGCTTATATTTATCTGAATTCATAGTCCAGATTCTTTTCACTTCCATAATGCACCTTTCCCAAAGAATTTTTATACTTATTGTTGGAGGCCGGGGGTTCTGGTCATTAGAACCCAGTTGACCTGGTTTGATTATTGAAAGTAAAAACAAATGGAGCAGCACAGGCAGTGTGGATAGAGAGCAAATGTAAGCTACACAAATTTCAGGGTAACAGAGAGAGGTTTTATTTAGGAAGAACAAAGAGGAATTTTAGAGCACTTCCAAAGAGAATTAGTAGTGGATCCCTCTCATGGAAAAGAAGAGGTGAGAGAGCCAGAGATGGAGGCAAAGGCCTGCAGGGTGTAAATACTCTCCCCACTGAAATGACTGCAAAGTCTTTTATAGGCCTCTCCGAGCCTCCAGCAGCATTGACCTTTTCTATTGGTCTTTGACTGTCTCTTTCTATTGGTCATTGGTTACCTAGGTTACTTCATACCCACACTCTTACGGGCTCTCCAGACTTCCTAGTTCATCAGGCAGGGTTTTCTTCCCATCCTCCTTGAAGTCCTTTTCTAAGGATCCCTTCTCACATGTGAAGGCTGAATGCATTTTAAATATAATTCTTAATGCAGCAGGTCTCTTAAATGACGTTAACCCATAGACCATAGTGCAGCTCAAATCATTCATATCCAGGGTTTGCTGATTGAGAGGTCCACAGTGCATGATCAATAGTCTAGTCTTTTCTAATCTAAATAAACAAGACTTTCAGCAGCTCACTGAAAACACCATTTCAGGTTTTCCACAGTCCATTTTACTGGCCAAATATTGCCATGCTGCCATAAGGCAGGGAGAGAAAGGCATATTTGCTTAAGATAACACAGGCCCCAGAGATTTCCATTTAGAAAGAAGGGAAAGTCATGTAGCAACATAACTTCACAAAGGCGAATGACTGTACATAGTAGTGTAAGTACTTTGGGAGGGGTGGATAGCGATGCTTTTTAATTTTAGAATATCGCTTTATCCTGGTGGGAAAATTAACTTCTGGTAAAGATCTCTAAGTATAGAGAACAACTCCTGGTCTTTAATTTCTTTGCTAATGGTCTTTCTTTCTCTGGCATCTAAAAGTCTTAAGCAATCATGCAATCATCAAAACACTTCAGCAACTGTTTAACGAGAAAACTTAACACCTACTTACACTATTGTTAGCTTCACTAGTTCAAAGAATGCAAAGTCAATAGCAATTAGGAAAGAAAACCTTTGAAAAAAAGGAAGAGGAAAGATAGCAATAATTGTTTCTCTAAAAACCTTACTCCCTTGGTACCTTCAAATACGAATGAAATATCATTTTCCCATGACAAAGAACACACAGATCCTTCTCTTCTTGAGTAGGAAAAAGGCATACTGTGACAATGTGTATAATACCCTTTCTTATTAAAACTTACATTAGTCTAATGTTACTGGCTTATAATTAATGTGTAACTGAATCTAGAAGCTTAACCTCTACCCCCTATTTGTTGCTTAGCAACATTCAAGCTGAGTAAAACACTGCTAGAGTATTAATTATGGGTCACTATGGGAAATCTGCTTGGGAATTACTGAGTTGGGATCACTCTCTCTATGAAGACTTTTAAGCATTGTGTCTACATGATTTAGTTGATGCAAACTTGCTAATGGGAAATCCTGTCTAAATAATTATGGGGACATGCTAAAACAGCCTTATTTTAAATTTTTCACAACAATAAACATGTCAATTATTTTTAAGAACACATGGAATATGACTGATCCTAAAAATTTATTGCTTTAAAAAAAAATCCATGCTGGTTTTCCTTTGTGGTACAAACTATAAAGGAAAAATTAAAATCTCATGTTTTCCCACCCCCCAAATTTACTATACCAAAAGGAAGAACTGAGTCACACAAGCACAATGAGCTACAGATATCCTCTTTAAGGAAATGAAAGGGCTTAGAAAATGACTAGGTTTTTTTGGTGGATAAAGTAAATGGGGGAGGAAGGAAGACTTGTTATGCAGATAAGCCTCAAGATAACACCCCCAGGGAAATGTTTTACTCAGATATTTAACAGTGTCAGACTCTCAGTAAATACATCCCAAATCAAAGAGACAGATCCTGGCCGCATTTAATAGATATTCTGTATGGATGCAAATTTCTCACCTAGTCTCCCCGCCAGACAGCCTGGTGGCCTTATTCCTGTTTGCTTGCAGCCATTTTAAAATATGTCAAAGAAATGTATTTTGGAGTAAACTATTTGTTACTTCCTTCAGCCCTGAAAACGACTTCTTCAAGATGTACAGTGCCTAGAAAATGAGTACTAGGGACTCATTATAATCTTAGGACAATAACCTCTCAAATGACAGTTACACATTAATGTCTACCAGATATAAACTAAATGAAGAAGCTCAGGAAATTTCACCACAAAATACAACTCCTCGGCATAAAGAGCATTTCTAATTAAAAATCCTTACAGGGAAGGACATTTTCGTCTATCTGCATAAAACCAGATGTGTTAGATAGACAGGATGATATCTGGGTCCCTCCTAGGGGATAAAAGACGTATATCCAGACCCCTAGTCTTAGTGCTTACTGCCTTAATCTTGTCCCTACCAATTGCGCACCCCTGGAAAGGAGGAAACAAGCTGCCTCCAATCAGAACTTAGTACACACACTGTAAAAGAAGGCCCAGGGACCAAGCAGTATAGGTGCAATAACATCTGCAAGGTAACCTAGAACGACCTCAAAGCTAATAGTCATGTCATTATATTAAGTGTATATTGTGATCCACTCTCCCCAGTGTTCGGTCAGAAAGGCTCAGGGGAGGTCTGCGTGCTCAGCAAGACTCAGTGGTTCTAAGGTGACCTCTGAACTATGAGTTGGGCCCAATCCAGGCAATATAAAACAGAACTCCCAGGCATAACAACACAATTTTTATTGCCACAGAGGGCCTGTTTATTCTGTAGTTAATGTATCTTGCTCTGGAAACCTATATCTTGCCTTTGCTCTATAAATCTACCTTTCTCTTTTTCGATAAGCTTTGTTTTTTTGCTTGCCTTACTTTGGAGTGTCTGGTCATTCTTCTGTCAAGAGTTCACCAAGAACACACACAACAGCCTGTTTCCCGACAGATGGACCAGTTACAGACAATAATCTACTTCCCTTGCTCTCACTCTTATCTCAATGTATTACAGGAAAGACTGCCAAGAAGACTTGGTCCAAATTATTTTAAATATTAGATCATTGAATATGAAATGTCAGATTTCAGCAGAAAAGTTATTATAAATAGGAAGCAGTGCAATTAGTCAAAGTAAGTGGCTAAACTATAAACACAGTTTTGCTTTCTTAACAATAGTTTGTGGATGCCCAACAGCAAAGAAGCTTGCAGAATAAGTGGTGAGGAAATCACCAATGGAATTAAAGCACTACCGGCCTGTAGAGAATTTGAATTATTTCAAAACTGGTCCAAAGCCTAGAACAAATGGTGGTCAGTTGGTGCAAGGTCTGGTGAAGATGGTGGATGACAGAGGGTTTCCAAGTCCACCTTCTGTAGCTTGAGCAGCGTTGTTTGTGCAATGGCACTGTCTGGAAAAAGGATTGGCCTGTCCCTATTATCCAATCTTAGCTGCTTAATCACAAGCATCCTCATCATTTCATCTAATTGGTTGCAATGAACATTACTGTAATCCATTGGTTTCATGGTTTCATGAGGCTGCGGTGGATATTAGCACTAAGCCAACAAAAAGACACCATTATCTTTTTTATTTTTTGATAAATATTTGATTTGGACCGTGTTTCAGCACTTCACCTTTATGCAACCATTGTGTGAAATACTTGTGATTGTCAAAAAGAATCCATTTTTCATTGCATGTGACAATATGACGTAGAATGGTTCACCTGTATGTTGTGACAGCAAAGAATGGAAAGCTGTGGGACTTTCTCTCTTCTGATGCAGTTTAGTTTACATGGAACCCATCTATCCAGCTTCTTTACCTTGCCAATTTGTTTCAAGTGGTCCAATATTGTTGGGATGGTACAGTCCAAAATAAATACATAAAAA
The DNA here is from genome assembly GCA_963574575.1 of Galagoides demidoff. Taxonomy (NCBI): domain Eukaryota; kingdom Metazoa; phylum Chordata; class Mammalia; order Primates; family Galagidae; genus Galagoides; species Galagoides demidoff. Next base: position 18,219 of record CAUYQV010055830.1, read on the forward strand.
TATACACGATGTCCTCAAGGCAAGAAATTTGCCCTTGTAGATGTCTGTTAAACATGAAACTATGAAAACAAATAACAGAAGTAGGTATTTAACTTAACTCCTTTTGTTTAGAACTCATTGAAACATCTAGAGAAGGAAATAAATTATTTTCTTATTACTGCTATATTTTTCAATTATTTATTTGTAAGATTAAAAATGATTTTTCTTATTCAATTATCTAAAGCAAAATAATGTTCATCATCTAGTCTTATTAATAATTGTTACTAAATTAAATAAAATATGTGCTATAAATAGTAGATAATACACAGCAATTTGTCATCCAAATTTACCGTGACTTAAGCTTTCTATTAGATATAAGATTATAACATCAAAATTATTTTAATCCTCATTCAGACAATGTTGGGAAAAGTAACGCCATATCCATCTCTAAACTTTTACCTAGAATGCTGCTAAAACATCAGTGAAAACATCCCTTATTCTAATCTTAATATTATTTGATAGAGTTCACACCCGAAATAATAATGCTTCATAAAAAAAATACCTGCTCTAACGTGAGATGTGTTAATATATGGTTGTACAGAGTTTTTTTAAAAAAATTCAGTTTGAAACATATAATTAAAATTAATCTTTCACTTAAATAAATCTTGTTAATTAAAGATGTGAAGAGAATCTATAGTACGTGCAACCAAAGAGAAAGAACTGTCAATATGTTTCTAACATTGTCCACTGAAGATTAACTGATTGCTGTGGATATGTAAATTTACCCATGTTGAACATAATCGTTAGGAAGAGAAAGAGATACTAGGCTCCTATAACCTAACCAAATTGGCCATTAATCAATTACTTAGCTTTCTCTGCCCTAATTAACTACTCATGCTGAACAACCTTGCCATTGAATTTACCTGTTGCCTTTGGAAGAAAGAGGGTGTTAAGCAACCGATTTGATAATTGAAGATATAGTACTAGGCAATTGTATTACTTATCATATGCATATGTATTACACACATACAACTTTTTTGTTGATTTTATACTTAAGTTTATCATTTAAGCTTGATTATCATATGTCAGGATCATCAGTATAATCACTTCTGAATGCAGATCTAATCAAGTTCATAGACCTGTAAAATATGATAATTGGATGTCAATTTTGGTGAGACTCAGATTCATCCAGAGGATTTCATAAGGTAAACACTCAGTGCAAGCACTTGCAGGGCTTCTAATTATTGCAGTCCAGTTTTAAACTAGAGATTCATATCTGCCACCCAGGGGTGAATACATACTTTTTTCAAACATTCAATTAAACCCAAAGAAAGCAGAAAGAGGAAATGCTTTAGTATTAGACTATAGGAGATAAGTGAACCAGAAAACAGGAAAAAGTAAATGACAAACACCACACGTATTCACTATTTAGTTGGAACTATTAGGTGAGCAAACACACCAAAGAGGAAAGTAAAACTCAGTGGAAATCAAGCAGGAGGAGGGGAAGAAGGGAAGGGACGAAAGTCTGCCTAGTAGGTACAAGGAACACTATTTTAGTGATAGGCACACTTACAGCCTTGACTCACTCAAGCATTACAGAAGTGATCCATGTAACCAAACACATTATTACCCTCTTAATATTTTGTAATTAAAAAAAAATTAAAAAGTAAGTGAAACTAATTTTTTTATAAATATCAAAAAATTAACAAATGCTTCATTAGACAAAGAAGAAATACAACTTACCAAAATTAACAATAAAGAAGAAAACACAGCTATGAAACTATAAATATTAGCAAGTTAAACAATTTCAATAACATGGAAAAATTTTTAAATGACAAGACAGCCAGAAGTAAATTAAGAAGGAATACAAAACTAAATAGGAAATATATTCAATTAGTACCTCAGTTCCTTATTCTTCATGTTTTCCTTAGTAATGTAGTTGTTTACATTCTCCATTTGACTTACAATAATGTAGCTGTCTCCAGTGTTGTAGGGTAAACTGCTTCTTTTTCACTGCTTTTTAGGTAGTTTGAGATGCTAGATCCAATTTTGCTTTTGTTCTAGGGGATATATATATTTTAAATTTAGAACCAGTTGAAACTTCTTTTCATTAATAGACATGGACGTATGTCTATCTGACTGAAATATTATTAAGAATTTTAGAGTTCAGATTCACATGACTATGAGTCCAGAGATCCAATCGCTAACTAAAAGTTCTGACTTTGTGCCACATAATGACTATAATAACTACTATATTACTGGGTTAAGATAGATGACCTCAAAGTTTCTAATTGTAAATCAGGTTGAAATATAGATATAGCAATAAACAGGCATTATTCGGGGGGGGGGGGTAGTTTTAGATTCACAGAACAATTGAACAAAATAAGCAGATTTTTCATATAGCCTTTGCTCCTAATTTCACACAGCCAATATACTTTATTTTATTTAACATGTTGGCTTTTGAAATGGTGGGATAGTAATAACCTTTTATATCCCAAAATTTATTTTATATAAAAATTGTTAGCTTACAAAGAATTACTTTTTTTCCTAGAGTAAAAAGTATTTAAGGTAGTGAACCAGAAGGTTTCAGAGTTGAATTTTATCATGGCTACATGGGAAAACTATTACCTATAGTATAGGAATTATTTCATAACATCAAGAAGGAAGGCATCCTCCCAACTCATTCTATAAAACCAATATCACCTTAATAATAAAGCCAGAAAAGGACACAGCAATAAAAGAAAACTACAGACCAATATCTATAAGGAATGTAGATGCAAAAAATTTCAACAAAATCTTAGCAAACCATATTCAGCTGTATATCCAAAAATTAACTCACTACTAGCAGATGGGCTTCATTCTAGATATTCAAGGAAGTTTAAATATACACAAATCTATAAATGTTATGCATCACATACATGGAGCTAAAACAAAAACTATATAGACAGAAAAATTATTTGTCAAAATTCAACACCCTTTTATGAACTCTGAACAGAATAGGCATAGATGTAACATACCTCAAAATTACAAAAGCCATATATGGCAAACCCATATATTGAATGTGGAAGCATTGAGAGCATTCCTGCTTAGAATTGGTTCCAGACAAAGTTACCCATTATCAGCATTTCTATTCAACATAGTGCTGGAAGTCCCACTCAGAGCAATCAGGTGGGAGGAGGAAATCAAGGGTAGCCAAAATGGGAAAGAAGAGGTCCAGCTATTTCTCTTTGCTGATGATGTGACCATATATCTGGGAAAACCCAAGATCTTCCAACAGACTCCTAAACTGACAAGCAAATTCAGCAAGGTCTCAGGATACAAAATAATGTACACAAATCCTATATGCCAACATCAGTCAAGCTGAGAATCAAGATTCAATAACACAATAGCAACAGAGAAAATAAAATACCTAAGAATATATTTAATCAAAGAGGTAAAAGACCCCTACAGGGAGAACTACAAAACACTGAGGAAGAGTATCACAGGGGTTGTAAACAAATGGAAAAACATAGCATGCTCATGGATCAGCAGATTCAATATTGTTCAAGGGTCTCTACTACCAGAGTCAATTACAGGTTCAACAGCATCCCCATTAAAATACTTATGCTTTGTATGGAAACAAAAAAATAAGACTGTATCGCCAAAACAAGCTTAAGGAAAATGAACAAATCTGAAGGCCCTTTGCCAGATTTCAAGCTATACTTCAAGGCTATATAACCAAACAGCATGGTACTGGGAACAAGAAAAGAGATACGGGATATAAAACCATCCTCATATTGCCACTTGATCTTCGGCAAAGCCGAATGGGGAAAAGAATCCCTGTTCAATAAATGATGCTGAGAACACTGGATAATCACATGTAGAATTACTTTTTTTCTTAGAGAAAAAAAAATATTTAAAGTACTGGACCAGATGTTTTCAGAGCTGAATTTCATCAGACTTACTTATGGTACCTATAGTGTAGAAATTATTTCATAAGATAAAGAAGGAGGGAATCCTCCCCAATTCGTTCTATAAAGCCGGTATCATTTTTTTTTTTCTATTGTTGGGGATTCATTGAGGGTACAAGATATGTCACACACTGTGGCCCCACCCCCTCCTTCAGTATCATTTTAATAACAAAACCAGAAAAGGGCACAACAAAATAAAACTACAGACCAGCATCTTTAATGAAATTAATTCACATGGATAACAACTTAAACCATGAAACTGTAAGAATTCAAAGAAAATATTGGAAAAACTCTTACAGACATCAAGGTAGGCAATGAATTTATGAAGAATATCCCAAAATCAATCACAGCAGCAACAAAAATAAACAAATGGGACCAGATCAAATTTAAAAGCTTCTACATAGCCAAGGAGATAATCAACAGAGCAAATAGACAACCTACAGAATGGGGAAAAATATTCCCATGCTATGAATCCAAGTAAAGGCTAATAATCAAAATCTATGAAGAACTCAACAAATCAGCAAGCAAAAGTTAAACAACTCCATTAAAAAATAGACAACAGATGTGAACAGAGATTTTTCAAAAGAAGATAAGCTAATGCCCAACAAACTTGAAAAAATGCTCAGTATCTCTAATCACCATGGAAATGTAAATCAAAACCACCATAAGATATCACCTGACCACAGGGACAATGTTTTTTTATCAAAAAGTCCCCAAACAATAAATTCTGACTTGGATTTTGAGAGATAAGAACACTTACATACTGTTGGTCGGACTGCAAACTGTATGGAAAGTAATGGAGATACCTCAAAAAATTAAAAGCAGGCCTACAATTTTATCCAGCAATCCCACTACTGAGATTTACTTAAAGGGGGGGAGAAGGCATTTCATACAAAAGACACCTGCATTTGAACATTTTATAACAACCCAATTCACAAATGCAAAGCTGTGGAAACAATCCAAATCCCTATCAACACATGAGTGGATTAATGAAATGTGGTATTTGTATACCATGAGAACCACTCAGCCTTTAAAAGAAATGGTGAACTAAACCCTCTTGGTTTAATCTGGATGGAACTGGAGGCCATTCTTCTCTGTGAAGTAGCATAAGAATGAAAAAAAACAAACGCCACACATACTCATTATTAAATCAGAACTAATCAATCAATGCATTGGGGCACATATGGAAATAGCACTCATCAGGCATCAAGCAGGTGGGAGTGGGGAGGAGGGGACGGGTAAATTCACTCCTAATGGGTACAGTGCATATTATCTGGGTGATGGGCACACTGATAACTTTATACCCTTAGAAATTTATAAAACCTTGTACACTTATACACTATGTACATGTATAACAAATTATATAAAAGTAAATTATGTAACCGAAACCTTTGTACCCCTACACAATACTCTGAAATTAAAAAAAAATAAATAAAAATAAGTATTTTCAAGGACAAAATAAATCTTAGTATCTAAATATTTTTCTGATAGCTAAAATGTTCCCCAATAAATAGACCAAAAATTGAACCGCAATTTCTAAGAAATTCTGTAAAACTTCATGACCCTCAAGGACCTTGTCTCAGAAATTCTCTTGGAATTTCTAGCACATTTGTGCTTTAGAAATACATGTTGTATAATTATTTCTTCACTATCCAGAGCTATTCATCACAGTTTGATGATTTCTAGACTCCTTTTTCACAGAAGTCCTGGTGTTTCAAGATACTTTACGTCCCTTAGTGAATTCTACGAGCACCTCAGCCCATAATCTCTGTTATAGAAATAACAGTAACTTTATTTTAGCTCCTGGAAAGTTTGTTGTACACAATAGATTTATAGCTTAAAGGCATCGTTTTCCTACACTTAGAAACTTTTCAAGCGTTTGTTATCATTTCAGTCATATGTCACAGGTTTCTCTCCAGCATTTTACTTTATTATCATTCACTAATTTCCTGTCTTGAAAAATTCATATTTAGATTTCAATCCAGTGATTTCCCTCTGGTTTATTCTTTTGTTGCAAACCTCATAGGCAATTAACTTTCCTTCCACGACTTGCCCGCTTGGCCTCCCATGTCAGCACTGGGAAACATCAGGAGAGCAATTTTCTTGTGAATATATTTTCAACTTAGGTCTCTCCTTTCGGATGATTGGAGTCAAGAATTGCCACTCATTGCTGAGATATTGCTGTCTTCACCTTTTCCATCTCAGGCTAACTAGCTGGGATTGTAATTCTATTTTCCTCCAGGGTAAATGCCTTATTAAAAAAATTTTATGTAGCTCTGACATTACCAGTAGGTTTAAAACTTCTAGTGGTGCCCAGGTTCGTTGTTAATCAATTCATAATGAAACGTGGTAGGATGGTCACACTTTAGGAATGCATGGCATCAAGTACCCAAGACCAAGGGTACAAAAAATGTAAAGTATGGAGAATAATTTGAACTAAACTTGGAGAATAATTTCAGTAGTGCTAGAATTCTGTGGAATCCAAGTTATTCAACAAACCCAAAACTCTACTCCACTCCATACATGTAATTTAAAAGCTGAGAAACTTATTTCATGGAACATAGACACAACTGCCCTAGAAAATCCAGTATGTGTTGCTTCGTTGAGGCTTGTGGATCTTGTATTGCTGATGTGGTTCTTCAGAAATATTTCAGTCTAAATGATGTGTATATGTATGCGTCTACATCAATAAGATTACGACTGACAGCATGTGAGTTCTTTAATCAGGAATCAATATTCCAAACAGTAGCATTTCAGATGTTATTAGTGAAATACTGCAGAGAGTTGGTCCAGTAGGGAAAAAAATGTAGAAGAAATAATTTTATTGGCAAAATAGTGACACTCAAGAAAAGTGTTTGGGTAGAAATATTTGTATAGGTTTCTTTTTTCTGAGTTTGGGTAGAAGAATTTGGAAAGTGGTCCACACACTTCTCTATACAAAAGACGCCTGAACTTGAACATGTAGTTCTGTCATTTGTTGGTCTCTGCAGGCTATTATTTTAATGAATCCAGACTTTCCTCTTTCCCAATATTGCTTTCCTTTGCCATTTGACTTTGCTATTTCTTACTAAAGAGGTGACAAACGTTTCTCTGCCCCTTCCCTACTGAGTCGGCCATATGACTTGCTTTAGCCAATGGAATATTTGCATAAGTGATATAACCAAATGCTTATAAAGCACTTACACACTTGGGTGTGCCCTTTTCTGCCTCGACTATTCTTATAAGATGGGCTTTCCCAAGGTGGCTGCTGCTCCAATTGTTTCATCCCAAGACCAAATCGTACCTCAACTAAGAGCCAATCCCAGATGATGCTGGAGCTTGAAGTATAGTCATGCAGCCAATCCCAATACAGGTCACCCAGACACCATAACCTGCCCTCATTTAAAAATACAAACTACGGCCAATCCCAATACAGGTCACCCAGACACCATAAGGTGCCCTCATTTAAAAATACAAACTACACATACACACGTGTATATATATACACTTTGCTTTTATATATACACTTTAGTTTTCTAAGTGTCACGGAAGTTTTGTATTTATTCTTTTGTATTACTGTAGTATATATATCCACATTCACAGGGAAATTACATTTGCTCTGTCAGGTTGGTCTGTCTTTTTCTGCAGAGAATTCCTAAGTCTATCTTGAAGTAAAGTCTCCATGCACAGTGCCCGTGAGAACGTCTACATCAGAGAGAGGTGCTTATCTAAGCTGCCAGATAGCTGATATGACCATTTTGTGAAAGCGTACTGTTCAATATTTGTACCTTAGTCTCTATTTGCTTTCTTTGATAACTATCACCAGGTACTAAGAATGTGAGAGAAAGAAAGCACACTTACCACCTCCTTTTAACACCAGAAAATAAGAATATTTATCAGAAGATCCCTGACCTTTGCCCACTTGTGGAACAGACCAAAGAGCTTAGATCAGATTAGCAACAGTGAAGAAATACAGTAATGTTCAATTTTAGAAAATCCGAGGCTTTTTATGAGAGAAAATTTCACGGGTGCTTCATGGAAAGATGTTCTTATCTTGACACAGCTATATATCTTTTGCTCCTATACACACAAGGACAAGACAAAATATTTTCAGAATTGGCCAGGAACATCCCTAAGGAGTTGCATTACATTTTGTTATAACCTGTAGCCAGAGATGTTTTGAACATTTGCACTTTTTAATTCGTGATTTTTGGATTTCTATAATTTGCCATAGTTTTTTCGAAGTTTTTTGTATGTATAATTGTTTTCATTGGTGAAATTAATTTTATATTTTCTTACACACTTCTCTTCTCCATTCCTCACATACTGAATTTACATCAACTTTTTTTAATCCTTCCAGCAATACTTCAAATTATCAAGTACTACCCTGAGTTGCCTTCAGTTATTCAAACCATGTGAAGTCTTAATTCTTAATATTCAACTAGTTTAAATTTGTTTGATTTCTAAATTAAATGAAATACAGCTATTTAACAAAAGAAGGTAGAGATAAAAATATACACATATGTATCTAAAAAACACAAATAAGTACAATCTACCCCTAAAAGTCCAAGATAAATAATCTTCTCATAAAAGAAAACTTTTTCACTGGCTTCGACTTGAATATTACTTGATAGGAGGGGAGCAGTCATTTTAAGTTTGCTTTAAAATAATTGTTTCTTAGTATCTGTAGAAGATTAATTCTAAGACTTCCCACAGATACCAAAATCTATAGATTCTTAAGTCCCTGACAAAACATGGCATAATATTTGCATATTCTTATATGTAAATAATTTAAATAAATGCTGGATTACTCCTAAATATCATAAATACTTTCTATATATATTATTGAAGGAATAATTATAAGAAAAAGATTAGTACAGGATCAATACAGAAGCAATATTTCTTTCTAAATATTTTCAATCTGTAGCTTGTTGAATCTGGGGATGCAGAATCCACAAATACGAAGGTCCCACAAGTAGCCATGGTATTATGGTGCTGGGAGAAGACTCATCTGTGGGAGATCAAGGAGCTGCAGAGTCTAATTTAGGAGTTAAGAGCATCTACGTGAAAGGGGTTGAAAGAACCTTCCATCACAGCCGCATCTCCTGGAGGATGCAGAATCCATCAGAAACCCAAATATTTGAAGACTTTAATTTGAATACTGAGACTGCGAAATTATCAGAATAATTAATAAATTTATATTTGACTTAGAATTGCACAGAATCAATAATAGAACTAGCCTTTCAAA